>JADBJO010010564.1:45000-71692 GCA_016801955.1 Conus betulinus | reverse complement strand
GCAGAACACACTGAAGCAAACAAACAAGCAAAGAAGAGCAAGAGAGCGGACAAGAGGGCACTTCGAGGAGCTCTTGAACAGACCATCGCCAGAGAACCCTCCAGACATCGAAGAGGCTGACTCAGACCTGCCCATAGACTGCAGGGCACCAACCAAAGAAGAAATTGGGAAGGCCATCAAACAGTTGAAGAACGGAAAGGCGGCAGGACTTGACAACATTCCCGCAGAGGCGCTGAAGACAGACATAGAGACCACAGTAGAGATGCTTTGGCCTCTCTTCAAGATCTGGAAAGAGGAGCAAGTGCCAGCAGACTGGAAGAGGGATACCTTATCAAGATTCCCAAGAAAGGCGACCTTAGCAACTGCACGAACTACAGAGGAATCACACTGCTGCCAGTGCCAGGAAAGGTTTTTCAACAGTCATTTTGAACAGGTTAAAGGATCCTGTTGATGCTCAACTCCGCGACAAGCAGGTTGGTTTTCGCAAGGATCGATCCTGCACAGACCAGATCGCAATGCTTCGCATCATTGTTGAACAATCGAACGATTGGAACTCATCCCTGTATGTCAACTTTATCGACTACGTGAAAGCCTTTGACAGCGTAGACCGAGACACCCTGTGGAAGTTCTCGTACATTACGGTGTGCCGGTCAAGATCACCACCATTATCAGAAACTCGTGCGAGGCTCTGACCTGCAGAGTCATCCATGGACGGCAGCTCACGAAGGCATTCAAAGTGAGGATTGGTGTCAGACAAGGTTGCCTGCTTTCACCATTCTATTCCTACTAGCAATCGACTGGATCATGAAGACCTCAACAGATCAAAGAAGACATGGCAGCTAGTGGACACCCTGGGCGCAGCTCGACGATTTGGACTTCGCCGACGACCTGGCACTACTTCCGCACACTCAACAGCAGATGCAAGAGAAGACAAGCAACGTAGCAGCCACATCAGCACAAGTAGGGCTCAACCATAAGGCAAGAGCAAGATTAACACTGTCAGCACCAACTCGATCATGCTGGACAGCAAGATGCTAGAGGAAGTAGAAGCCTTTATCTACTTGGGCAGTGTCATCGACAAGCAGGGGGGGGGGGGGGGGGGGGGGGGGGGGGGGGGGGGGGGGGGGGGGGGGGGGGGGGGGGACGCCGATCGTCCCGAGTCAAGAGCAAGGGCAAAGGCCAGGGCAGCGTTCGTACAGCCGCGGAACATCTGGAGCTCCAAGGAACTGTCAGTCAACACCCGAAGTCAGGCTCTTCAACACCAACATCAAAGCAGTTCTATGTACGGAGCGGGGACTTAGAGAACTACAGTTGGAACCACCAAGAAAGTGCAGGTGTTCATCAACAACTGCCTGTGCAAGATTCTCCGCATCTGGTGCCCAGACACCAATAAACACAAACTCTGGGAGAGAGAACAAACCAACTGCTCGCAGAAACAGGAAATCAAGAAAAGACTTTGGGGTTGGATTAGACATATGCTGCGGAAGCCTGCAAACATCAGCACCATACAAACCCTAACATGGAACCCCCAAGAAAAAACGAAAAAAGAGGTCGGCCAAGGAACACACCTGGCACAGAGACCTGAAAGCACACATCAGGAACATGGGGATGATCTGGAACCAGCTGGGGAAAAGAGCCCAGGACAGAGATGCCTTGAGGTCCTTGGTTGGCGGCCTGTACCCCAGGACGGATAACAGGCGATAATGATACTGTTCAATTATTCGTGAAGGTGCAGCGCTACTGTCCCGGGTTTTTTGCTTGATTACTTTCGTTACTGATTTTAAAAGTGCATTTTAGAAACACTTGACGATACATTCCGATTTAGAACCGGGATCATCTTGTTTTAAGTGACATCACTCTCCCTGTTAACAGCCCACTTCTGTCCTCTCTTCTCTGCTCCCTATCGTCTCCCTCCCCCCAACCCCCACCCCCCAACCTTTTCGCTACCTCTGTATCCCTGTCTTGCAATGTCTCTCCTTGTCTCTATGCCTTTGTTTCTGCATCTTTCCAACTCCCTCTCTGTTCTGTTGGTCTATAGATATCTCAGCAGTGTCTATGTTTGCCTCCGCGGGCTCATCAACACGGATGCGGCGGGGGAGGGGGGGGGGGGGGGGGGGAGGCGGGAGGGGGGGAGAGGGGGGGGGGGGGGGGGGGGGCAATTATCTTACGATGTCATACCCACGAGTAAATGGCGGTTTGAAGTGACTGGCTTTTCTGTGGTTCGCGCAGAGGTGTCTGTGGGGATAAAATATGGATATTGCCCTTATTCACCATAACACCATTCTATACATGTGAATCGAACAGCGAATTGACAGAATTTAGTTATAAGACAGTCTATGCCCGAATGAGCAAGAGATTGTACTTACGAACATTCATTTTTGACTTCGTTGTCTTTGATTTACTTACACATGTCTGACATCTGTCCATGGAGGGTTGTCGACTTAAAATATGTTTTGCGGTACTTTTTTTCATAATTTACAATGTCATTTTATATGTACTTTTTTTTGTCTTTTCTTTTGTATTAAGCTGTTAAGGGGGCGGGGAGGCCGAGCGTCTTGGATGGAAACCTGGCCTGTGTTTTTTTCATTGTGGATTATTTGTAGTATATACAGAGTCATGTCAGCACTATGGTAACTCTGATACAAGCCAGTTCTGGACACTTAAAAATAGTTTCACAAAACTGTCAAGGATTGAGAAATGCACAGAAAAGGGATGTTTTTCATTTTTTGAGGCAGAAAAAAAAACAGTTCTCAACATATTGCTTACAAGATACCCACTTTGAACGTAAGTTGGAAAAAAAAATGTTTATTCGGAATGGGGGAATAAGTACTTTTTTGCCTCATACAAATCAAATTCCAGAGGTGTAGCGGTCATGTTTAATAACAATTTGTCAGCTAACCGCCCAGAGAAACGTGGACAAACGAGTCACAAGACAACACACAACGCGTTTCGACCTCTTAGGTCTTCCTCAGGTGAAATAAAGACAGACAAAATAACGAAAATGCACTTAGCTTTGATCGCTTCATTGCTTCTGAGTTCAGCGCAAGGAAGGCGTTGAATGAGAACGAGGCTGTCGGAAGGGAAATAATGTGTGAGTCAAAGTCGTAATGATGATAATAATATTACTGATAGGGATACTAATAATGGTCAAAATTATTAAAAAAAAAAAAAAAAAAAAAAAAAAAGGTCAATAAGTATGGGTATGGAAGAAAGGAGAGTGGGTTAGAGGATTCTTAAACAGCAGGGTTGCCGTGGCAACAGTCTCAGAGGCGAAGGCGATGGTGATGTCATACTAGTGGTGGTAGTATCAATACTAGCAATATTATTACTGAATGGTACTACTAACAACGATAGTGAAGGTTAAGGTAATAGAAACACAATACAGAATTATATATTTAGGAAATACATTTTTATAATAAATCAAATAAAATAAATAAATAAATATGCGCGTTTGTGCGCGCGCGCGCGCGTGCGTGTGTGTGTGTGCGCGCGTGTGCGTCCCACTGTGTGTGTGTGTGTGTGTGTGTGTGTGTGTGTGTGTGTGTGTGCGCGCGCGTGCGCGCGCGCGCGCGTGTGTGTTGTGTGTGCGTGTGTGTGTGTGGATGTGTGTGTGTGTGTGTGTGTGAGGGGGGGGGGGGGGGGGGGGGGTGCGCATAGTTATCAACATTTCCACAACATATGCACAGGAAAGAGGGAAGATGGAACAGGAGTTCATGTTGAAGAAATAGTGAATGAAAATAAAAGAAAAGAAAACCAAATGACGTGAAGGAAATGAGTGGACAAGTATCTGAATAAACAATAGACTGATGTGAGAAATAGAGAGGGTGTGTGAGAGAAGGAAAGGAAGATAGCTATAAGTTATGTGTAAGGTAAATAGTGGGAGATATGGTATTATGTGTGTTTAGTGGGAAGATATTGTGGGCTGAGACTGAAGTGGTGGGTTGGTACATGTAACTTTAAGGTGTTGATGGTATGAAGTGGAGGGAAGAAGGGGATCTCTCTCTCTCTCTCTCTCTCTCTCTCTCTCTCTTCTCCCCCTCCCCCCCTTCCCCTCTCTCTCTCTAAAACTTAAGTTATTGTATCTAAGTATTATCATTATTTTAATTCTACAATTATGGCTGGCAATGGGATTAGTGATAATGGGACATAATGCTTAGAAGTATAAAGGTAAAAATGACAATGTAGTGATGTAATGATGTTGATGAAGATAACAGTAAAGGTAATGATATGATGATAGTGATACAGTAATGAAGGTTTTAAGTAATATAGGTAGGATGATATTAGGTGGAAAGGAGCTGAAATGTTCAATGAACAACGGTAGACAGTACTAGAATGATGATAATAATGATAGTAGCGATGGTAAGTGCAGTAACACTAGCGGAAATAAAGACGCCAGGAAAAAGAAAAGGAAACGACCAACGATAAAGGAGCTAGCATTCTATTTATAGTGTGTGTGTGTGTGTGTGTGTGTGTGTGTGTGTGTGTGTGTGTGTGTGTGTGTGTGTGTTTCATACCATCAACACCTTAAAGTTACATGTACCAACCCACCACTTCAGTCTCAGCCCACAATATCTTCCCACTAAACACACATAATACCATATCTCCCACTATTTACCTTACACATAACTTATAGCTATCTTCCTTTCCCTTCTCACCACACCCTCTCTATTTCTCACATCAGTCTATTGTTTATTCAGATACTTGTCCACTCCATTTCCTTCACGTCATTTGGTTTTCTTTTCTTTTATTTTCTTTCACTATTCTTCAACATGAACTCCTGTTCCATCTTCCCTCTTTCCTGTGCATATGTTGTGGAAATGTTGATAACTATGCGCACCCCCCCCCCCCCCCACACACACACACACACATCACACACACACACACACACACACACACACACACACACACACACGCACGCACGCACGCACACACACACACACACACACACACACACACACACACACACACACACACACACACACACACACACAGTGGGACACACACGCGCACGCGCGCACACACACACACACGCACGCGCGCGCGCGCACACAAACGCGCACATTATTTATTTATTTGATTATTATAAAAATGTATTTCCTAAATATATAATTCTGTATTGTGTGTTTATTACCTTAACCTTCACTATCGTTGTTAGTAGTACCATTCAGTAATAATATTGCTAGTATTGATACTACCACCACTAGTATTGACATCACCATCGCCTTCGCCTCTGAGACTGTTGCCACGGCAACCCTGCTGTTTAAGAATCCTCTAACCCACTCTCCTTTCTTCCATACCCATACTTATTGACCTTTTTTTTTTTTTTTTTTTTTTTTTTTTTTTTAATATTTTGACCATTATTAGTATCCCTATCAGTAATATTATTATCATCATTACGACTTTGACTCACACATTATTTCCCTTCCGACAGCCTCGTTCTCATTCAACGCTTGACAGATATTTGGCAAGACGAAAACCCTAACGCTAAGCGTTACACTTGCAGAAAACCCAATCCGCTTAGGCAGAATAGACTTGATGTATTTCTTCTATCCGACTACCTAACCTGGTATGCAGATAAAATAGACATTCACCCGGGTTACAGGACAGATCATTCAATGGCTTATTTGCAACTCAAGTTTGGCAAACTAATTAAAAAAAAACAAACGTTTTTTGGAAGTTTAATAGTTCATTTTTAAGGGATAGTTGATATGTCAAGGAAACTAAGGAACTCATCTATTCCGTAATAAGAGAGTATGCCGTGGCAGACTTAATGAAAATATGTTTGAAAATAATTTAACATTTGATCTCAGTTTACCGTTTCGGACAAAATTTTTCTGGATTTTCTGCCAATGAAAATCCGTGCCAAAACCATTGCTTTTGTTACCATGAGAAAAAGTTGATCAACTAAGGGGAGATACTTGTATTAAAGACATACAACATTTAGAGAAAACTGAACGTAAAGCTGATGAAGATTTGAAATGATTAAAACATAAAAAATGAACTCGAAGGATTTCTTTAAAAAAAATGGGAGTATTGATAAGATCTAGGGCCAGATGGATCGCAGAAGGGGTAAAGATCACACCGTATTTCTGTTCGCTGGAGAAAAGGAATTATGTCAGCAAAACAATGACTAATCTTGTAGATATAGATGGGAGTGTGTTGCACGACGAATGTGAAAATACGAAGGGGAGTGAATTCTTTTTTTCTTTCAAACTTTATTCTGAAAGAGAAGTGAAAGAATGTCAAATCAAGAATCTAATCAACGATATACCCTCTGCCATTCTGTATTTCGCTCCCTCCCTCTGTACCGGAATCCCTCTCTCCTTCCCCCCTCTCTCTCTCCTCCATCCCTCTCTCCTTCCTTCCCTATTTCCGTCTGTCTTTCTCTCCATCCCTCCACCTCTCCTTCTGTCCTCTTCTTCCCTGCCCTTCTGTCTTGTCTCTCTCTCTCGTTCTCCGTCTCTTCCTCCGCCCTTCTTTACTTCTGTCTTTCTCTCTCCGTCCCTGTGTCATCCCCTTCCTCTCTCCCACCGTCCCTCTCTCTTTCCCTTCCTGCGTCCATCAAAGTTGTTCCTACTTATTCTTTTGGTTTGAATACTGACCCCTGTGGCGCGCTTATGTGTGTGTGTGTGTGTGTGTGTGTGTGTGTGTGTGTGTGTGTGTGTGTGTGTGTGTGTGTGTGTGTGTGTGTGTGTGTGTGTGTGTGTGTGTGTGAGAGAGAGAGAGAGAGAGAGAGAGAGAGAGAGAGAGAGAGAGAGAGAGAGAGAGAGAGAGAGAGAGAGAGAGGAGAGAGTGAGAGAGAGTGTGAGAGTGAAAGTCTGTGAGTAAGTGTGAGAGTGTGTGAGTGTGAGTGTGTGAGTGTGTGAGCGAGTGTGTGAGTGAGCGAGCGAGCGAGCGAGCGAGAGAGAGAGAGAGAGAGAGAGTGTGTGTGTGTGTGTGTGTGTGTGTGTGTGTGTGTGTGTGTGTGTGTGTGTGTGTGTGTGTGTGTGTGTGTGTGTGTGTGTGTCTGTGTGTCTGTGTGTCTGTGTGAGCGTGTGTTTTGGATGAGAGAGAGAGAGTGTGTGTGTGTGTGTGTGTGTGTGTGTGTGTGTGAGAGAGAGAGAGAGAGAGAGAGAGAGAGAGAGAGAGAGAGTGAGAGAGAGTGTGTGTGTGTATGTTCCCTCCCACCCTCGCCCACCCCCTATTAGTGGAATATATATTTTTTTAATGATATACGTTTATTGTGATGATGGCACCACAAGCAAATTTTCCTTGTATTCTATGAGGACAAATAAATTATCGTGCATCGTGTACCTATCTCTCTATCGCTGCCTCCCTCTCTCCCCCGTCCTTCTCTCCTTCCATCCCTCTCTCCCTCCGTCCCTCTCTTTCTTCCCTCTCTCCTCCGATCTTCTCTCCTTCCCTCCCTCTCTCCCTCCGTCACTCTCTACTTTTCTCCTCTCCCCCTCTGTCCGTTTCTTCCCTCCTTCTCCATCTGCCCCTCTCTCTTCTCCCTCTCTCCTTCCCTCCCTCTCTACGTCCATTCTTCTCTCCTTCCCTCTCTCCCTACGTCATTCTCTCCTTCCCTCTCTCTCTCCCTCTGTCATTTTCTCCCTCAGTGTCTTTTTTCTCCCTTTCTTTTCTCCGTCTTTCTTCTCTCCCTCCCTCTCTCCCTCCGTCTCTCTTAACCTCCCTTTCTCTCTCCTTTCTTTTCTCTCCTTTCTCGCTCCGTCCTTCTCCCCTTCCCTCTATCCTTCCATCCTTCTCTTATTCCATCCTTCTCTCCCTCCGTCCCTCTTCCCTTCTGTGTCAGGGGGAAACTGTCCTGACTGGGGTCCTGTCGTGTGCGGTGCGGCAAAGCAAACACTTCAACACTCTCACCACCAAACCGTACGAGGCAAGGGTAACAATATAGAACTTTACAATACACAAATATGTATACACTCATTCACACGACCTGGTGGTGAAGGGCCCTAAGTAAGAAGAGTGAGTTTGAGAGCATAGAAGGTAAGAGGGGACAAAGAAGATAGTTTTATCCAAAATTAACTTTGCTAGTGGACAAAAAAAAAACCTCCTGAGTGCCCAGGGAACACCATGACCCAACCTAGCCCACTATTCAAAATACCCAGTCCCCACTGAAGACAAACAGAAGAAACATGACACTGAATAACTGGATCTACACCTAGCCCACTTTCATCCCCACACAACCAACAGTCCATTCAAACATGTACAACACTTGACCTGGTGGAAGACTGGCTCCAAGGGTGGTCCAGAGGGTCCAACTCGGGGTGTGGTTCTTGGGCTGTGGAGTCAAGGCAGGGCAGAAGGTGTTTCACAAATTACGCCCGACACTGGAGAGGGCAACGGCGCTCCGACTCTTCTGTGCTGACCCCTCAGGTTGTTCCTGGGATGCTAGTTACAAAAGGAAAAGAAACCCTGCAGCGGAGATCAATGCCTTGTATTGCCGTTTAACATGTAGACTGTCCTTCTCACAGAAAGTGAAAGGGGGGGGGGGGGGGGGGGGGGGGGGGGGGGCGTAGTGGCGTAGTGGAAACAGTCAGTGGGAAGAGGTAGGGCTAGAACATCTAGAAGTCAAAAGCTTTGACAAAAAAAAAAAGGAAAATAAAAGACAAACAAACAAGCAAAAAAACAAAGAAAAATATGAAGGTTTCCTACCCAATAAAAAAAGAAAGAAAATGAAGATGGCATTAGAAAATGGAGCACAGCCTTCCATTACTTTGAACATCTCTCAACCATCGTCAGGAGACAATTTATTTGGGTGGCTCCTTATGGGGCATCAGTCAATATTTCAATTCAATTAACATCATCCTTTTTTTGAGGAATTTTGTTTTTCCATAGTGAATAAAACATTTTTTTTTTAATTTGCAGAGAAAGTAACATGATAGGCATCTTTAGCTTGAATTCTGTTCCTTTTTTTTTCAAACTGATGACAAGTAAACCAATAACTCAACTCAACATAAATATAATAATTCTTCATCCACTCTCCTGGCACACAAACAAACAAGCCGAGCGGGACTTCCGGTGGCCACTCGATGTGGGGTGAACGTATGACGAGTGCTCTGCAGTTTTTGATGATTTTTCAGCGGTTGTAGTGCCTCATAAGCGCCTGCAATTGTGTAGTTTCCTCTGCGATGGTGATGTGGTTGTGGTGCTATTTTAGTGTGGTGTTTAGACTAAGGTGGTATTTGTAATTTTCCATTTCCGTGTCTGCTGCGACTGCTGTATTTGCCAGAATTGACGGTAGCCATGTTTTCTGTTCCTCGGCTGCGGTAAGTCACGTTTTGCACGATTTTTGTCTCAGTTTCATCAAGGAGGCGTCACTGCGTGCGGACTAGTCCATATACGCTACACCACATCCGTTAAGTTTTGAGACCACACTAAGTGAATTAACAACAAAGATGAGACAACTGAAGAGGATGTCTGACCTACGCATTAGCCCAACGCGCTGGTCAGAGCTTGAGTGCCTACCAACCATTCGTGTGTGTGTGTGTGTGTGTGTGTGTGTGTGAGCACACGTATCTGCATATAGGCTATATGTGTACATATTTGTGTCTCAACAGCTTGAAATCTGTGGTTACTTCTCGTGACTTAAGTTTGAACTGTCACCCCACCGGTTTAAGACAGCTATCAGTGTATGTAGTCTACTGTGTTTGAAAACTGGGGTCAACCCACCCTTTCCATCCCATCACCCCCACCTTTTCGTGCTGCCTGTTTACACTTTGGAGCAAGATGTCCGCCCCCCCCCCCCCCCCCCCCCCCCGCACCTCCCCCCCTCCACCTCATGTTGAACCCGTTTTCATCAAAAGACGTGATTTGTCCCAACAAAACTCTGCGAGATACGATGCTCTGAAGATTTGTATTGCTGCTGAACGTGTCAGTGGCAGGGAAAGTGTGTTTTGGTGCTCAGGGAATCACGGGTTTATATAGAATTTACCCTACCTCTAGGGATGCACGCAACAGACTGTTGACTGAGGGAATAAGTATGCATGGCATATCAGTTACCCTGTATGATAAAAACCCATACATTTTGAGAGACTCAGGACAGGAAATCCCTGTAACCAAATTGTTTATATCAGACATTCCAATAGCATGTTTCCGACAAAGACATTAAAAGTGCTTTGGTCCGAATCGGTTGTGTGATGCGGTCTCCACTCCTCCTGGAAAAAATGCGCGATCGTGATGGTAAACCTTACACGTTTTACCACAGGTCGAAGATTCTGTTTCATCAACATCCCCCACAAATCACTGCTACTAGTGATGGTGAAGTGAGGCAATAACGCAACATTGACGCTAGTGTTGACAAGGACGATCCCATGTTTCACACCCCCCTGCCATTCGCCTCAAATCTAAGGTCAAACAAAACAAGGCAAAGAAACAAGCCACTGACGGGCAGCTTCAACGTGGTAGGCAGCTGATGTGTGCGGCTGCTCAGTCAAAGCTTGATTTTACAGGACAGAGACGATCAGCGAGTCTGACTCAAAACGTTCGCGCGCTGAGAGTGGGGACTCCCCTCCTTCAGGTGACGTGAAGGGGGCGCCAAAACGTGACAGACGTGACGAAAGTTCTGCTAAGAGCAAACCTGCGCCGACGTGAAGAATGACGATGATCGTAGTTTGTTGCAAGCATCGCGATTTTTTGCGACGTCCCTGGACTTTGGATGTGGCTTGCGATTACAATTTACGTTTGTTTTCACTGAATGTGCGGGGTTTATGCTCTAAAATAAAAAAAACAACTCTTTTTAAGCAAAGAAAATGTTATTTGTCTTCAGGAGGCTCATTGTACTCAATGTGGTTGAGGAATGGAGAAAAGAATGGGGAGGGGAAGTGTTATTTAGTGCAAAGAACTCCCATAGCTGTGGTCAGATGACTTGTTTACGAAAAGGACTGAACGCTATATATAGCATTATACTACTCCTCCAATAGAATATTAGCTATTAGTGTTAATATAGCAGGCAAAAATCTGCCATATTAAATGTGTATGCTCCTAACCTGCCACATGAAAAGTTACTATTTTTTGAGGAAATTACTGATAAGATTAGAACGTATGTTAATGTCGAAGATTTAGTTGTTTGTTGAGATTTCAACTGTGTTTTGAGTAATGAACTGGATGTAGTCTGCAGGCAACCTGCACGATGATGATGATGTTCACACGTTAACTTTCTGGTGAATAACTGATTTGTATGATGTCTTGAGGTTCTCTCATCCGGACGAAAAATGAATTTACATGGAGCAAGTGTCATCCGTTCATTGCTTGAAGGCGTGACTGTATTCTGGCATGTCAGAATATATTTGAGAAATAATAGAGAATGATATACATTCCGTTTAATCATCCGATCATAGAGGTGTGTTTTATCTGGATTAAATTTAGTGATCACGAACAGGGGCCAGGATCCTGGAAGATGAACAGTTCATTACTAGAAGACGCAGTTTATGTAACTGAAATGAATGGATTAATTGAAAAGTTTGTGGCTGATATGACAGATGAGGCAGACTTTCAGTTAGAATGGGAGCCATTAAAATTGAAAATCAAAGATTTTTTTTATTATAAATTACAGTAAACATAAAAACATGTTAAGAAAAAATGAATTAACTCTGTTCATGCTAGATGTGTTAGAAACTAGGCTAGCCTCCAACCCCCAGTCTCTTTCTACTCTCGCTGAAAGAGAACAAATAAAGATACAGTTGGAGGTAGCAGAACAACGTAAAGCCCGAGCGGCACAAACACGTACACGCACAAAAATGGATAGAGAGGAAGGGGAGAAAAATACGAAATATTTTCTTCAGTTCGAAAAAGCTAGAGTAAATTCTAAAGTTATGGACAATGTAATACATGAAACAGGTCAAATCTTTACAAAACAAGAAGACATTATAAGAGTTCAAAGGAACTACTTTGCATGGTTTCTGGAGACATCCTCCGGCGGATTAAAGATTTTGTGACGGGATGCTCTGTCCCCGTTTTGAGTGAAACTCAGAAAAACTACTGCGAAGGGAAAGTATCACAATCAGAAATTTTGCAGGCTTTTTAAATATGAAAAATGTTTCGGCCCCTGGCACTGATGGAATAAATATAGAGTTCTTAAAAATGTTTTGGTCTAGACTAAGTACATTATCAACTGCAGCGTTTGATATGGCATTTGATAAAGGTTTATTATCCCCCTCTCGACGAAAAGCAGTTATACCTTAATACATAAAGGTAAAGATCTGTCAAGAAATAACTTAAAGAACTGGCGACCCATTTCTTTGACTAACAGTGATTATAAAGTGTTAGTTAAATGTTTAGCAAACCGTCTTCAGTCTATAATCCATGATATTATCCACCATGATCAAGTTGATTTTATTTAAAGGCAGAAAGATATCAAATATACTTAGATTAATAGATGATATTACCGATCAGCTTAATTTACAAAATAAACCAGGATTGCTCTTCGCGGTCGACTATACCCAAGCCTTCGATCATGTCTCTAAAGACTTTATTCGAAATGCTTTCCGTAGTTTTGGTTTGGTAACAGTTTCATTCACTGGGTAACCGTTTTGATGTCCGACATTGTCAGCTGTGTTTCATACTGCGATTGGCTCTGACTACTTCTCTGTCCAGTCTGGTATAAGGGAAGATAGCCCATTCTCGCCTTTAGCCTTTGTTGTGGCAGTGGAGCTTTTGGCAATTAAAGTAAGACATTCCAAAGACATCAAAGGTATAAGACTGTGGAACTCAAATGATACTTTAGATCCAGCCTTTAAAATAGCTCTATATGCAGATGACATTACTTTGTTTCTAAAGGACGAAAATGATATGCAGCGTGCGTTGAATATAATCAATAGTTTTTTCCCATATTTCAGGTTTGATTATCAATAAACTAAAATCAGAAGTCATGTGGCTTGAAGTAGAAAGGATTCAACTGAGTCTTGTCATGAAATATCAGCTAAACGAAAGATAGAAATACTTAGACTGTTTTCTGACTCGATATCAGCCTCAGAAATGAGAAAAAACTGGACTGAAAGGTTAGAAAATATCAGAAGGCTTATACATTCTTGGGATGAAAGAAAAACAGTGTATTTGGTGAGGTTTGTGTTATTAAAACATTTGATCTCACAATTTGTTTATGCCATGCAAGTAATCTCGATTCCAGATGACGTTTTATCAGAAGTGAACAGGTTACTGTTTCGATTCTTATGGAGAAAGAGACTGTAACCTCAAAGCTTTCGAAAAAGTGAAACGAAATGTTTTAGTTAAGGAATATGAAGACGGTGGAATTAAAATGATTGATATTAAAAGCAGATTCAAAGTGCTATTCTGCTTCAATGGGTGATAAGATTTTGTCAAGCAAAAGATACTGAAAAATGGGCTGTGATCCCAAAAGAATGATTTTCTCGTGTTTCGGCGATGGTGTTTTGTGTTTTTATGCCACTGCAAAAATTAAGAACTTTAAAGGCTTAGATTTGATAATCTCACGCTTCTGGAGACATATCTTAAGTACGTGGCGCCACTTAAATAGTACAGGCCCTACTACCACTGTCTCACAGTATTATGGAATAATGCTGACAATACATATGAAGGAAATATCTTGTTTTACGCTGACTGGATTAAAAAGGGAATCTGTTATATAAGTAATACGTATAACGAGCACGGATTATTGTCATTTGCAGAAATTTGTGGAAAACTTGGCCACTCGCCTGAAAGAATTTTACAATATAATGTAGTTTATGCAGCACTCCGCAAACTGGATTTTGCCCACATTGTGACTGATCCCGTAAGCCATGATGACATCCTTCTGTTCCATAGACAGAGGCTGACGACGGCAAGGCAGTTCAGAAAGCAAATAATTTAAACACAGTCAGTATTCCAGATTCACATGGATTTTAGCGAAACAAATTTGGAATTGAACTTAACAAAAAGCACTGGTTAATAAAGAAACACGTTTAAGGGTGCTTCAGTGGAAACTGCTGCACAACGTCTACCCTACTAATATTCTTATGTGTAAAATGAAGGTCTCTCATGATCAGTACTGTCCTGGTGAACACTTCTTTTTTTTTTAATTGCCCTGTGGTTAAAGTCTTTTGGAAACAAGTTGAGCAGTTTATTCTTAACAGATTTGATGTTCATTTGCACATGACGATGAGGCAGTCGTTGGAGTAACGGTATCAAGGTCAGCAAAAATTAATCACATCCAACTCATAGGTAAAATGTGCAAAAGTATTTATAAGAAGACATGATTTTGATCTTTGAAAACCAGATGAGGCTCAGAAAGGTATAGATTTTCTCCTTTGGGTTATGGTGTGTTTAATTATACACATGCATGCAAACACATTCTCGTGCATATTATCATTCCCCTGTAAATATGCGGGCGAGCTCGCACGCAGGCTCTCATATGCACTCGCGCACACGTGAGCTCGCGCGCATACACATACGCGCGCACGCGCATGCGCACGCGCACACACACACACACACACACACACACACACTCTCTCTCTCTCTCTCTCTCTCAAACTGACAGAATGGTGAACCGTCTTAAAGATGCAACGACACCGTAAACAACTTCCCTTGACTTCACTCTTCCCGCTTCACGAGCTACTTTCGCTTTCGTACTTTCATGTTCAAGGGACGCGATGTGTGGGAGAGATGGAACCACAGGTTGAATGTTGCTTTTTCGAACATGTGGATGTGCGTGTCTTTGAAAGAGTTCTAGCACTAAGATATTCAAAGGTACAAGATGTATTTTCGCTTTCGGATGAGATTGGTATTTGATAAATAAAAGAAAAGACTTTCTCGAAAAAAAGTAAAAAAAGGGGCGGATGCGGGGGGGGGGGGGGGGGGGGGGGAGGAGGAGAACCCCGACTGTGGGGAGGGAGGAGAACCCCGACTGTGGGGAGGAGGAGGCATGATCGGAGCATGAGGAATCTGATCACAGAGGTCCATTTCTTTAGACGGTCCTCTCCCCTCCTGCACCCGCTACTTGTGAGGGGGGGGGGGGGGGGGGGGGGGGGGGGCGGGAGAGGACGAGGTGG
Organism: Conus betulinus; assembly: GCA_016801955.1. Taxonomy (NCBI): domain Eukaryota; kingdom Metazoa; phylum Mollusca; class Gastropoda; order Neogastropoda; family Conidae; genus Conus; species Conus betulinus. The sequence continues at coordinate 56,690 of JADBJO010010564.1, read as the reverse complement.
GAGAGAGGGGGAGAGTCGGGGGTGGGGGGAGGGAGGAGGAGAGAGAGAGGGGAGAGGTGTTTCCCCTTTTAATACTGTTGTAAAAAAAAAAAAAAGGGGGGGGGGGGGGGGGGGGGGGGAAGAAGAATTAGAGGAAGAGTATGATAAACGGACTTGTATGATTAAGTTTTCGTCTCTGTGTGAATACGATTAAAAAGACACTCTCAATAAGAAATAGTCTGAAAACGTATTAAACGCCATGGCACGGTGAGACAGGGCTGGAGAGAAAGGGTGGGAGAGAAAGGGTTGGGGGGGGGGGGGGGGGGGGGGGGGGGGGGTATGGAGATAGTGGAAATTTGAAAAGACAAAAAGTGGGGGAGTTTAGGATGAGAGGGAGGGGAGAAAGGTTGTCGAAGCTTTATAAATAATGAAATGATAAAATTAAAAGAAAATGAAATTAATGAAAGAATGAATCAAGAATTAAAAGTAAATGCATACAATACATACATCCTTCTGCACACATACGCATATACATTCATACATACCTAAATAATAAGAAAGAAAGAAACAAGACCTATAAATCAAATAAATAAGGCATATTAATAATAGCTGACTGATTGAAAAAAAAGGCGTAAAAGTGATAAATGACTGAATCAATTCAACAAAAATGAACGAACTTGATCTCTGTGATGGTTCTGCATGGTCCGATCGGAGCCCCACAGAAAAACAAGTACAAGCCGAGCGGGGCCAGAAGGTAGGGGCGCGACAGGAAGGACTCCTCACTCCCCGGCGTTGTGTGTCGTACACACGCTACCAACGTTCCGCGACTCGACTCGATAATCAGAAGACCAAAACAAAATACCGGCAGCAGAAAGGGAGACAAGTACGGTTAAAAAAACAACAACAAAAAAAAACAAAAACAAAACAAAACAAAACAAAACCTGGTTGTCTCCATTCGAAAATTATATTCAAAAGGGAGTTTCAGTCTCCGACTACCCTGCTCTCTATTATAATGAGAGTGCGAAACTTTCTGTCCAAGGTAACTAATAAGATATTGAACATTGATAATTTGAAAGCTCGCATTGTCGAAGCGCCATTGAAAACAAAATGACTTTTGAACCACCCCCGTTCAAATACGGAAGGAAGCGAAAAATTACACATTCAAGTCGTAAATAAAGAAAACGATAAAGTAGTTACATAACGGCTTGTGGATTAGGGATGAAAAGCTTAGTCGTCGTTCCGGCCCAGCGAAGGGTGCACGCCACCGACCATGACTCGGGCGTCTCACAACGAAGTGAAGACCGGGTCTGGGAGACCTCAGGGAAAATATTAGCTGGCGTAGAAAGTTCTTGCCACTCGGCAGCCAAGGTTCTAGTGACTCGATCTCCTCTTATCCCAGTCCCATGCCAGGTAACACAACTCATCATCGAAAATGACACATGACACTAGCCGCTGCACCACGTGCAAAACACACCCAGTGGACGTACACGAGGCGGCCTTGCTCAAGGGAGGTGAAAGGCAAAGAAAAATGAAAAGACAAAGAAAAAAAAAACGAACGAACAAACAAAAAACAACCAAAATCTTAAAGTGAATTGTTAGAGGATGAGAAAATGAAACAGTCGCGGACGGCACGCGCTTCTTCTGTTCACACACACACACACACACACACACACACACACACACACACACACACACACACACACACACTGTATATACACACACATCAATTACTTAATGCATAAACTTGCCAAATCAACAACTATGCACAGAAGTCCAGATTGCAGGCGCATCGATAAAAAGCTATCTCTTTCTCTCCCCTCTCTCTCTCTCTCTCATTCGATGTCACTTTGCTAAATACCTTGTACGTATTTTCATGTCTTATGAAAAATTATAATATGTTGTACCTTGCGCTCTCTCTCTCTCTCTCTCTGTGGGGGGAGGGGGGGGGGGGTTTGCAAGATGGCGACTTGTCAACACGGTAATAGTTGAGCTCCCTGTTACAATTGGAAATTTTAACTGTTTGGTGACTTTCAGCACACTTTGACTGTGGTATTCTGATAAAGTAAAGAAACATCAAAATGATAGATGTGAATACCTTGCGAACCAGAATTGGACGTTGTATTTTTCGGTCGCAGAAGTCTAGGTTAAAACAAGTGTTTGTGAGCGGTGACACAGACAGGGACAAGGAAGTGACAGTGAGTGATCTCTTGGCGATGGCGGTGTGTTTACTTTCTGTGACAATGTTTCAGAGTGTGGTTAGGAATGTGAAAGTATTTTTATGTGATAACTCAGCCCCCATGACGACAGGGTGGAGACCAGTGTCTATAGGAAACCCACCCACACTGACCAATATCTGAACTTTCACTCTAATCACCCCCTCCAACATAAGAGATCTGTTGTCAACACCCTCATGCACAGTGCCTCTGTAATGTCTTCCACTAAGGAGAAGAGCTGAAAGAAGAACACATCAAGACTGCCCTTTCCGCTAATGGATACCCTGCAGATATGGACAGTGTGAAAGTGGGGATCCCTTACATTAAAGGAGTTTCAGAGCGTCTGGCCAGACCTTCCAACCACATGAATGCGAAGTGTTCCACAAACCCGCCAATTCCCTACGCCAGCAACTGACCCATGTCAAAGACAAAACGGACCCCCTCAAGCGGTGTGGTGTAATGTATCAGGTAGGGTGTCAAGACTGTGCCAATACCTACATTGGCGAGACAGCAAGACCGCTCACCACCCGTCTACAAGGACACCAAAACCGATCTACTTATGCCATACACGAACGCCTACAAGTCACAGGCCACAGTATCAGCCCCCAAGAAACCAAACCAAGAAATCTTATCTGCAGAGCCCTTCCCTCACAAAAAGAAAAGTTAAAGAAGCCCCCCACCCCCCCCCCCCACCCCCCCCCCCCCCCCCCCCCCCCCCCCCCCCCCCCCCCCCCCCCCCCCCCCCCCCCCCCCACCCCCCCCCCCCCCCCCCCCCATCTACAATCAGATCCTGACAACTATTCACACCATACAACAGTTGCCCCACCAGGCCTCGCTGCCACAACAGCAACAGAAAGCTGAAAAAAGACAGGGAGACCCTGTCGAAATATTCTCAAAGTAAGTTTTTGATTCTGAGTCTAAATACTTTTCTAATGATGTAATCCTTTTCAGACACGGTGGTTGGATTACAGAATCAGTTAAATGCAATGAAAGAAGAAACAGACAGACTTAAGTTAGCTATTATTTAGATAAGACGAAGATCATAGTTTTCAGAAAGGGAGGTTTTCTAGCAGCTCGGGAAAAGTGGTGGTTTGGGAATCTAGAAGTTTTGTAAACAATAGTATAAATACTTAGGTTTAATTTTTTATAACAAAACTAAATATGAGCAAGAGATGGTTAGAAATATGTAGAAAGGGCAGAAAGGGAGTGATTGAAATTCTAAGATCACTAAGGAAGTTAAGATGTATTGACCCTACCATCTTTTGAAAGCTGTTTGATACCCAAGTGGAACCAATGCTAACTTATGGTGCCGAAATATGGGGCTTTTTCGAGAATCAATTCATGGAAAAAGTACACAACTAGCAATAAAGCGTTTCTTGAATATCCGTATACATGGTTCTAACAAAATGGTATATGAAGAAACTGGCAGGTACCCTCTGCAGATACGTGCAAAAATTAAATGTATCAGGTATTGGCTTCGTCTAGTTAAACTCCCATCATCTAGGATTAGTAGGCAGGCATATACAATGGTATTAAATCACGAAAGTGGAAGACAAAATCGGGTTTTTCAAGTAAAGAAATTTCTATTCGAAAATGGTTTTGGTTTTGTTTGGAACAACCAGGGCGTCGAGGGCGACAAACGTTTTATTCTGGAATTTAAAGAGTGTTTGAGCTCACCCTATCAGCAAGTTCGGCATTCCGAGATGGAAAATAACGAAAAGCATACATGGTTTTTACAGTTTAATAGTGATTTACAACCTGAAAAATATTTACTAACAATTACACGAAAATGGCCCTCCCCCCTCCGATCTTTTCTCTTCCCACCTCTCCCTCCGTCCCTCTCTCCTTTCTTCCGTCTCTCCCTTCGATCTGTTCTCCTTACCCCCCCCTCTTCCCTCCGTCCCTCTCTCCTTTCTTCCCTCTCTCTCCTCCAATCTTTTCTCCTTCCCTCCCTCTCTTCCTCCGTCCCTCTCTCCTTTCTTCCCTCTCTCCCTCCAATCTTTTCTCCTTTCCTCCCTCTCTCCCTTCGTCCCTCTCTCCTTTCTTTCCCTCTCTCCATCCGATCTTTTCTCTTTCCCTTCCTCTCTCCCTCTGTCACTCTTTCCTTCCTCCTTCTCTCCACCTGTCCTTCTCTCCTTCCCTCTCGCACACCCTCCGTCCCTGTCTCCTTCCTTCCCTCTCCCCTTTGTTCTTCTCTCCTTCCCTCCGTCTCTCCCTCCGTCCTTCTCTCCTTCGCTCCCTCTTTCCTTCCATCTCTCTCGCCCTCTCACCTTCCCTCCATCTCGCTTCGTCCTTCTCTCCTTCCCTTCCCTTTCTCTCCCTCCGTCCCTCACTCATTGCTTCCCTCTCTCACTCTCTGTCCTTCTTTCCCTTCCTCCCTCTCTCCATCTTTCCTTCTCTCCTTCCCTCCCTCTCTGTCTTCGTCCAACTCTCTTTCTCTCTGTCTCTTCCTCCATCCTTCTCTCATTCTCTGCCTCTCTCTCCAGCCAATTGTCCTTCCCTTCCTCTCTTTCTCCGCCCCCTCTCTCCTTCCCTTCCTGTGTCCCTCCATCACTCTATCCTTCTGCCTCTCTCCCTACGTCCCTCTCCCCTACACTTTCTCTAACCCTCCGTCCCTCTCTCCTTCCCTCCCGCTTTCTCTCCATCCCTCTCGCCTTCCCTCCTTCTCTCCCTCCCTGCCTCACTCCGACCGTCTTTTTTTGCTTTTCTCCTTCTCTCCATCCGTCCTTTTCTCTTTCCCTTCATTTCTCCTTTCGACCTTCTTTCCTTCCTTTCCTCTCTCCCTCTGTCCTCTCCTTCCCTCACCCTCTCCCTCCGCCCTTCTCTCCATCCCTCCCTCTCTCCCTCCGCCATACTCTGCTTTCTCTTCCTTTCTGACCATGAGCTCCTCCTTCCCTCCTTTTACCTCTCCGGTTTTTTCTCTTCCCTCACTTTCTCCCTTCTTCCTTCTCCCCATCCATCCCTCTCTCCCCTCCGGACATGTATCCTACCCTCCATCTCTCCCTCCATATGTCTCTCCTTCCCACCTCTCTCTCTTTCCTCCCTCTTTCTCTCTCCCTCGTGTCTTCCTTCCATGTCTCCCTCAGTCCTCTCTTTTCTTTCCCTCTTTCTTCCATCCCTCTCTCCCGCTCTCCTTCCCTCCATATCGCTCCGTCCTACTCTCCTACCTTCCTTTCTCTCTCTGTCCCTCACTCATTCCTTCCCTCTCTCACTCTGCCCTTCTCTCCTTTCGTTCCTCTCTCCATCTTTCCTCCTCTCCTTCGCTCCCTCTCTGTCTTCCTCCCTCTCTCGTTCTCTCCGTCTCTTCATCCATCTTTCTCTCATTCTCTGCCTCTCTCTGTCCATCCCTGTGTCTTTCCCGTCCTCTCTTTCTCCGTCCCTCTCTCCTTCCATTTCTCTGTCTCTGTCCCTCTTCCCTACGCTCCCTCTATCCCTCCGTCCCTCTCTTCTTCCCTTCCTGTCTCCCTCCATCTCTCTATCCCTCTCTGCCTCTCTCCCTCCGTTCCTCTTCCCTACACTCCCGGTGTCCCTCTCTCCTTCCCTCCCACTTTCCTTCCGTCCCTCTCTCCTTCCGCCCCTTTCTGTCCGTCCTTTGTCCTCCCCTCCTTCTCCTCCTCTGTCCATCGCTCAATTCCTTCCTGTATCTCTGACCTCCCCATCTTCACTCCGGCTATCCCTCTGTCCCTCTCTCCTTCTCCCTCCGATCTTCTCAACTTTACTCCCTCTCTCCCTCCGTCACTCTCTCCAGTTCTCCGTCTGTCTCCTGTCCTTTCTTTCCCTCCCGCTCTCCCTCCGTCCTTCTCTCCATTCATTTCTCTCTGTCTGTCTGTCTGTCTGTCTGTCTGTCTGTCTCTCTCTCTCTCTCTCTCTCTCTCTCTCTCTCTCTCTCTCTCTCTCTCTCTCCTTCCCTCCCTTTCATCCATCCGTCCTTCTCTCATTTTGTCTCCTTCTCCTTCCATCCCTCTTCCATTCTCTGCCTCTCTTCATCCGTACCTCTCTCCTTCCCCTCATCTATCCGTCTGTCCTTCTCTCATTCCGTCCCTCTCTCCCTCCGTCCATTTCGTCTTCCCTCCTTTCTCCCTCCGTCCCTCTTCCCTTTCTCTGCATCTCTCCATCCGTCCCTCTCTCCTTCTGTTCAGCTCTCCCACAGTAACTCTCTCCGTACCTCCCTCTCCTGACCTCTGTCCCTTTCTCTGTTCATTCCTCTCCCCCTTTGTCCTCACTTTCTCTCTACTTTCCTTCTGTCCTTCTCTGTTTCTCTCTCCCCTCTGTCCCTCTCTGCTACCCTCCCTCCAACTTCTCCCTCACTTCCTCTGTCCTCTGCTGCCCTCCATCTCTCCGTCTGTCTTTCTCTTCTTCTCTCACTCTCTCTCCCACCCTCTCTCCTTCCAACTTTTTCTTCTTTCCCCCCTCTCTCCTCCCCTCCCCCTCTCTCTCCTACCCTCTCTCTTCTCCCTCCCTCCGTCTTTCTCTCCCTCTCTGCCCTCAGTCCGTCCGTCTTTTTTGTTTTCTTCCCTCTCTCCATCCGCCGTTTTCACCTTCCCTTCACCCCCCCCCCCCCCCCTCCCCCCCAGTTTATTTCCTTCCCTTCGTCTCTCCCCTCCGTCCTTTTCTCCTTCCCTTACTCTCTCCCTCTGTCCTCTAATCCCTCACCCTCTCCCTCTGACCTACTCTCCTTCCCTTCCTTTATCTATATGATCCTTTCCTTCCCTTCATCTTTCCGTCCGATTTTTTTTTCTCTTCACTCACTTTCTCAATCCTTCCTTCTCTCCTTCCACCCCTCTCTCTCCCTCGGGCCATGTATCCTACCTTCCATCTCTTCCTGCGTACTTCTGTCCTTCCCACCCTCTCTCCCCTATGTCCCTCCCCCCTCTCTCTCCCCTCCCTCACGCCTTTCTACCATCTTTCCCTCTGTCCTCCTCTCTTTCCTTCCCTCTCTCCCTCCATCTTTCTCTCCTTCCCTCCCTCTTTCCTTCCATCTCTCTCTCTCTCTCTCTCTCTCTCTCTCTCTCTCTCTCTCTTCTCCTTTCCTTCTTTCGCTCCGTCCTTCTCTCCTCCTTCCTTCCTTTTCTCCCTCCGTCCCTCACTCATTCCTTCCTCTCTCCTTCTGTCCTTCCCTTCCTTCCTCCATCTCTCCATCTTTCCCCCTCTCCTTCGCTCCCTCTCTGTCTTCCTCCCTCTCTCGTTCTCTCCGTCTCTTCTTCCAACCTCCTGTCATTCTCTGCCTCTCTCTCTCCATCTCTCTCTCCTTCCCTTCCTGTGTCCCTCCATCTCTGTCCCTCCCTCTCTACATCCGTCCCTTTTCCCTACACTCCCTCTATCCATCCGTTCCTCTCTCCCTTCCCCCTGCTTTTCTTCCGTCCCTTTGACCTCCCCTTTTTCTCCTCCTCTATCCATCGCTCAATCCCTTCTGTCTCTCTCCGACCTCCCTTACTTCACTCAGGCTATCCCCCTGTCCCTCTCTCCTTTCTGCCCTCTCCCCCTCGATCTTTTGTTCTTTACTGCTTCTCTCTCTCCATCACTCTCTCCATTCCTCCCTCTCCCCCCATCCTTTCTGTCCCTCCCTCCCGCTCTCCCTCCGTTCCTCTCTCCATTCCTTTCTCTATCTCTCTCTCCATCCCTCCTCCTTCCCTCCATCCATCCATCCATTCTTCTCTCATTCTGTCCCCCTTCTCCCTCCGTCTATTTCTTCTTCCCTCCCTTTTCTCCCTCTTCCCTGTTCTGCCTCTCTCCATCCGTCCCTCTCTCCTTCCCTTCAGCTCTCCCTCCGTAACTCTCTCTGTACCTCCCTCTCTCCTTCCTCCCTCTGTCCCCCCCCCTCTCTCTCTCTACCATTCCTCTCTCCCTTCGTCCCTCTCTATTTCTCTCCTACTTTCCCTCCGTCCTTCTCTCTTTCTCTTTCTTGTCTCCCTCTGTCTCTCTCTGCTACCCTCCCTCCAACTCTCCTTCACTTCCTCTCTCCATCCCTCCCCCTCATTCTCTGTCCTCTGTTGCCCTCCATCTCCCCGTCTGTCTTTCTCTTTTCTCTCGCTCTCTCCATCCATCCCTCTCTCCCTTCTACCCTCTCTCCTTCCCTCCCTCCATCTTTCTCTCCCTCCCTGCCTCACTCCGTCTTTTTTTGCTTTCTTCCCCTCTCTCCATCCGTACTTTTCTCCGTCCCTTTATTTCTCTCTCTGACCTTTCCTTTCCTTCGTCTCTCCCTCTGTCCTTCTCTCCTTCCCTCACTGTCTCCCTCCGTCCTTTTTTTTTTATCCTTCCCTCTCTCCCTCCGTCATACTCTCCTTCCTATTTTCCCTCCATCTTGCAGTACTTGTCGCTTTTTGTCAACGTTCTGGCCCAGAGAATGACTAATGAACCAGCAGAGCACATGTGCAAGTGTCCGTGGATGCGACACTGTGCAAGTCACCACGCGTCATGGCACGCTGGCATAAGGGAGCACAAAGAGAACGCTTGCTCGCGATAAAAGCGAGCGCGTTGGGACAAGCGCTTGAAATGTTGCTCCAAATTTGCTTGTGCCGCACAAAAAGCACGCTCGCTTTATCGCGCCTGCGATTTGAAGCGACGCTTGGAAAGCGTCAAGAATCAAAAGTTAATTCTTTCTCGCGAGCAAGCGTGTTCCTGGTGCCCCGTCGCGTGTTGTCTCGAGTCTGGCGAGTGCGGTGTGTGTCGCATTTTCTCTCAGTCTCTCAGTGACAGTCTGACCAACATGGATGTCGACTCGTTGATATCAGCCGTGTTTCAAAAGCCTGCAATTTGGGACAAAAGAAGGAAAGACCACGCAAATCGCAACGTTGTGAATCGTGCTTGGAAAGATATTAATGAAGAGCTGAAACATGAAGGTAAGAATAACTTTATTTTATGTATTTATTCATGGCTGGTTTTCATCTATTCGTGCTCCATTGTAGTACACGTGCCTCTCTGTCTCTCTGTCTCTCTCTCTCTCTCACGTGCTCCATTGTAGTACACGTGCCTCTCTGTCTCTGTCTCTCTCTGTCTCTCTCTCTGTCTCTCCGTCTCTCTCTGTCTGTCTGTCTGGCTGTCTGTCTGTCTCTCTCTCTCTCTCTCTCTCTCTCTCTCTCCGTTTGTTCCTCTACACCGCCCCCCCTTCTCTCTGTCTCTCTCCTCTCCATTTTTATTTTTCTCTCTCAATTTCTTTCATGCACACTAACTTTCTCATTATTTCCTTGCTTGGGCCTTCTCGCTCTGACCAACTCTACTATAGGTTTATTTGTAATTTACTAACAAAAGAAAATCGAAAAGGCACATTGTCTTTGATACTTACAATATTGTAATTTACTAACAAAAAAAAATTCGAAAAGGCAGATTGTCTTTGATACTTACAATATTGTAATTTACTCAGAAAAGAAAATCGAAAAGGCAGATTGTCTTTGATACAATAGGAGCGTCTGGTCAGTTCACAAAAGCTTTTATGGACTTTGGCACAGATTGTTCCTTGAAAGTTACACTTTCTTTTTGATATGCTATTAAATATATTGCAGAGGATATGCACTAAAGTATGCTTTAAAAACATCCCTAACAGTTCTTGATTCATTACATGGCCTGCCAACACGGTCCCAAACGATGCCTTCATTTTCAACGGAAACTTCAGTGAGGTTGTGCACCATGCCTTCTTTGTCTATGATAGTGTTATGCAGGACACAAATGCATTTCACAATGCGATCGGCAAGCAGCACGTCTGTCTCAATTTCTTTGTTCAGCAAACGCCACTTTGCTACCAAAACTCCAAACGCACATTCAACGGTTTTTCTGCATCTTGACAGTCTCTTGTTGAAGCATTCTTCATCAAGAGGGAGATTTTCTTCCACTGTAGGGTTTCAAAACATGAGTCATTAGTGGGTATGCCTCGTCAGCAACGAACACAAATGGGGCCACAACATTTGAGTTTGGAAGGGCTGTAGGCTCTGGGATATGCAGTTTTTTTTCTTCTACAAGAGCACGATAAAGGCCCGAGGCTTGAAAAGTACCTCCATCGCTTTGTTTCCCATGTCCACCAACGTTGATTGTCAAAAATTTGTAGTGGGCATCAACAACAGCCTGCAAGACTATTGAGAAATACTTCTTGTAGTTATAAAACATCGATCCTGATTTGCTGGGGCAACGGATTCGAACATGCTTTCCGTCTAAAGCTCCTACGCAGTTTGGGAAATTCCAAAGATTGTAAAAGTCATCAGAAGCCGACTGGAATGTTTCCCTGCTTGGAGAGGGCATATGCACTGGTTTCAGCTCATCCCATATAGCAGTAACAGTTTCTGACACAATGTGAGCTACAGTGGAGGCACCCACCCGGAAGTTGAAGGCAAGGGTCTTGAAAGATGAACCGGTTGCCAGAAATCTGAAAAAAGACGTTTATCATATTAGACTATTTTTGTCTCTGAAAGCAGCTTTTGAATTTTGATATACTTAGCTTGCTGGAATGGGACAATCATTATGACTCAGTTTATGTGAACTGTCATCATTGACAGTAACATTGTATGCAAGCACTATGCCATAAATAATACTGTGCTTTTAATTTTTTGTTACAGAAACCCGCACTGAAGAACAAATGGAAGTCCCTGCAAGACTACTTTGCGACGGAATACAACAAAAGACCTGTGGCAAGATCAGGAGACGCTGCAGGTAATCACCCACAATCAAAGTGGCAGTTCTTCAATCAGCTTCTCTTTCTGAAAGATATTGTTGCACCGAGAACTTCATTCGACTCCCTAGATCTGGATAACTTTGAAGGTGATCAACCAAGCCCGGTGAATACCTTTGAGTCTGCAACAGAAGTAGCCACCCAGGGCAGCGATGTTGAAAGTCAAAGACCGGACACATTCACTACTCTTACAGCCTTGGAATCACCAGAGCCTGGGCCGTCCCAGGAGTTGTCTCCGGGGCCTTCGGCGATTAAACGTCCAAAGACAAGAGCAGCACCCCCCAAAAAAACGAGTCGAGACAGCTCGGACAGTTACAGGGAACTGATAGACATAGAAGAAAGAAAACTTCAATACCTCAGTCAAAAAAAAGAGAAAATGCTGAGCAAACAAATGATGCTGACTTCCTATTCCTCAAATCACTACACCCATACATGAAAATGGTCCCCGAGCACATGAAACTCTGCGTTCGCAATCGACTACAGTCAGTTCTGCAAGAGTTTGTATACCCACCAACAGTACAATAACGTTCACAACCGAACACAAACCAGCCTCAAAATCTGGATGATCTGCAATTGCGATATAGCACAACGCCAGCATTGTCTTTCGAAAGCTATAGCACATGTTCGACACCTCAGAGCATCGATTCATACACCACTCAGCCAGACTCTCATCATTACCAGTACTCACACTAACTGCTTTCATTGTGATCGCTAAGACATCTGTTACCGCACGAAAAAAAACATAAGCAGCGTTTTTGAAAATATGTTGCTATCTTTTTTTTAATTACTATTATTATGTTTTTCATCTGTTACCATTACTACACCACGTAGGCTACATGCAT
>JADBJO010010564.1:17500-40000 GCA_016801955.1 Conus betulinus | reverse complement strand
AATCTCAAATGGTAATCATTAATCAACACAAATACTGGTCATGTGAAAAAGAACATTTTCCATATATGAAAAATGACTTGATATAATTTTGCTACGCATATTACAATTTTAAACGTAATCTTCTTTAATTTTCATCTATTGGCATGCATATGTAGCAATGAATTATAGTCAAGACACTTTCCTTTCAGACACATTCATCACAATACTCTTTCTCTCTGGCATGCGCGCGCACACACACACACACACACACACACACACACACACACACACACACATTTTTGTTCATGGACATAATGACCAAAATACCATAAAATAGGTTTTGACACAGAGCATAAAAAGTTGAAGAACAGTAAACCCAACATGATAGGTACTGCAAGGCAATATTACTTTTATTTCAGTTGTTCTACAGACTTGAATAAATTACATAGGAAATTGCACAACAGTCAGTGAAATATGTTGACACATTGTCAGTAATTATACACATTTCAATTTTCCATTGGAATAATCCGGCTGTAATGTTGCTTCATTGTACATATTAAGAAGGTGTGTGTGTGTGTGTGTGTGTGTGTGTGTGTGTGTGTGTCAAGAAACAGTTGAAATACAACTTGCCACAATTGAAAAATCACCCAAAGAACAGTTGTTTTGGGAAAATCAGCCATAACACAGTTGTTTTTTGTTCATTGAAAGAGTGTTTTATTTCCTTCCTCCTTGACCATTCAAACCAATGTTTCTTAGTATGATGTTTTGAATTACTTTTTAGGGCTGAAAAGGTGAGATCTTTTCAATGTTAAAAATAGCATGTTACATGTTACCTTATGGCCTGTGATAAAAAGTATTTTACTATTTACTATAAGTTGTAATACGGCCACTGATGATTTAAAGTCTTACTCTATAATACGACACAGTGCAGGATGATATATAACACTGCATCCTGTGCATGTATGTCATACAGTGATGAACGTTACCGTCCCTTGGCAAGAAGTTTCAGGATTGACTGACCTGCCATTGGCTGATGATACCAGTGAGTCTAAACAGTCCACTCTCCTCAACACCTATTCTGACTTCTCACAATTGAATAGTCTTTCTGTGTGTGTGTGTGTGTGTGTGTGTGTGTGTGTGTGTGTGTGGTGTGTGTGTGTGGCATCTTTTTATGGCATTATGCTCAGGATGCCTAGTGAGACTGCTTCATTACAACCACATCCTGATTTGTCCCACTGCTGCCCCAGTTCTAGTGTCAGTAAATGAGTGATCTACAGGCACCACTGGGTGTCAAGTCATCATGAGGCAAACTACAAAGACCCTGCACTACTGCCGAGTCATGACACTGATGTTACCTTATACGCCTATACTTCAAGACAACAACTGCTTTGTTGCGGTCCCAGCCTAAGTGATGTGTTCCTCCCCTCCCCCATTCCCTGTAAGCTTTAACACGTCTCTCAAGCAACGCTTTCTATTTGAACTTGCCAGAGGGCACAGATGTTGAGAAGAAATCACAACCTCCCAGCCTGCAATTTACATCAATTTGGATCAAACAGATTCTAATTATGTTTTCAGGTGAACATATTGTCATATATGCCTCATTTATGAAGGAAAATTAGACACATCTGACACAGAGATGAAGTTTAATCAGTCACTTACCATGACTTAAGAATGAAGGCATACAAGTATTCACACAGATTACACATTAGAGTACATGCACTTATGTTACGACTTGCATTATTGATTACATTCAAAATAGAAATTATGATTGTGTGTATGATTGCCTTCATGTACTTATATACGCTTGTACATGTAGGCCTGTGCATTCAACATATTTAGACTCTTGAAGAGCTTCCTGTTTCTTACTGTTAATATTGTGTTGTTTCAGATGTGCCTTCCACTGGAGTCGTTGAAGCAGTGCATTTTATATGTTTTTTTCTCTCTGAATTGGGTATACACACACAGACACACACTACTTCAGCGATTGGCTGAGGATTAGTTTGCTGTAGCGCATGTTCTGATCAAACATCAGACCCTATTGACCAAACCTTTTCTTCAAGACATAAATGCACACCAGCCCAAGTGAAAGTCCTTGCCTCTCCTCCCCCGCATTGAACTGACATCATTATGAGAGTAGGGCATGAACATGAAGCGTGTTATAGATACATGCTGATCCATGAGGCTGATGATGATACTGAGAAGATCTATTCTGGGTAGGGACTACATGAAAGGGCTGCACTGTTTGCTTACTTTTCACGTTATGCCCGCCATCAACCAGGCCTGAGAGATCCAGACACAGCTGCAGCGTTTGTCAGAAAATTTATGCAATACTTTTCATGCATCTTCCCAATTGAACACACAGCAAACTCTACTCTGACTAGTAGTAGGACACTGCAGGGGCAGTAATAAAAATCCCACAAATAAATGTGCAGATGGAATTCAAAACCACAATTATGGATCAAACAGATTATAATTATGTGTACATGGATAACCATACTAATGAAGGAAAAAATATACAAAATCTGACACACACTTACTACTACAACCCAAGGAAGTATGTGTACTGTGTATTGCTTACATCACTGGGAAATGGTGGCAGCAAATGCTTTAAAATATACGAAGAACACTTGACACGGCACCATCTAGTGACAGAATATATTACCTTTGTAAACACAAGTATTCATTTCATCATACACATTGGACTTGGATTACAGTATATGTACATTTTGACTTTGTTACATTACTGATTACATTCAAAATAGATTTCATACTTGCATGTATGATTATATTCATGTAATTATATGTTTGTACATGTAGACATAAGCACATTCAAGTATTTTGACTGTTGTGGATCTTCCTGTTTCTTACTTTTGGTATGAACTGTATTGTTCCAGATGCGCCTTCCACGTCTGGAGTCAGTCCATCCTCCCAAATGGAAGAAGTACATCAGCCATTGGGTAAATGTATTTTTCTCCCTAAATTTGGCACACTACACACATGCACACGCTCACACTCTTGCTAACTGGGTGATGATCAATTTGTTACATGCATACAATTTTCATTATAAACAATTACAAAGATTGATCAACAGGACAACAGAAAAGTTCAAAGTACAGCAACAAAATCAAACACAAGGAATACAATCTGGACATGCAATTCAGTTGTGGGCGTTAAAGGATAGTGGGGAGGAGATGATTGAATGAGAGAGTGTATATTACCATCATTATGTGTTTATGGAGAAGGACATGATTTAACAGTTCCATTATTCAGTGTAATTTCAGTGGGAAAAGGGTGGGGATGTATTCTTACAACGCCCTAAAGATCTCCAACTTGCAAACAAGAAAAACGGAAATTGAAAATGCTTAAATTTGCACTATTACAGAGAGACCAGCTGATCCAATTGGGCAGGGTTTCAGCCATAGTCCAGCAGCAAGAAAAGAACAGCAACGTCATCTCACACCAGTTAAACTTCTTTCCTTGTGTTTTACACCACCCTCTTGTGATTGGCACATCTGTATGTAGAAATGTTCAAGCAAATTGTTTCAAAATTTAAGATCTCAACCTGACATTGTTCAAGTCAAGCATCACATTCTATTTCATCAAGTCAGATAATTATGTAATTTACTAAAGCTTTAAATCCCTGTTGCAATTACAGGAAACTACAGTGTGCAGTTAAGCAGTGAGTCCTTTTTTGTCATGATGGTGAATGTGATTGCTTAGAAGAGAGTGAGAATGGAAAAAAAGGAAGAAAGACAGATTGAGTCTTCTTATCTGGGCCCAATATGATTCAGATTTTGTATGCATGTTGGTAAAGAAGAGTTGCTAATCAAATTTTACAC
The DNA here is from genome assembly GCA_016801955.1 of Conus betulinus. Lineage (NCBI taxonomy): Eukaryota > Metazoa > Mollusca > Gastropoda > Neogastropoda > Conidae > Conus > Conus betulinus. The sequence goes on along the minus strand of JADBJO010010564.1, from coordinate 36,182 downwards.
TGCAATCGTCAAGAATATTTCTTCTGTCTTTTCTCTAAGTGCGACATCAACAAGGGCCATAGAGCTGAAGGCTTGTTGTCTCCTGGTGAAGGGGAAACGTACAGGAAGCAGACACACAGGCACCAGAGCGATTGAAGAGGAGTGGGAAGAGAACCTCCTTTTCAAACAGTATCAGAGTGCTGAAATTAAAAAGAGCAACGCCATGTCAGATATGATGAAAGAGAGAGAGATGAGAGAAAAGGAGAAACATGAGATGGATAGAGAGAGAGAGATGAGAGAAAAAGAGAAACATGAGATGGACAAAGAGAGAGATGGGAGAAAAGAGAAACATGAGATGGGACAAAGAGAAAGAGATGAGAGAAAAAGAGAAACATGAGATGGAAAAACAGAAGTATGTTACAGAAGCAGAGGAGAGCAAGGCACGGAGTAAATGATACGGAATTATGTGTCAAAAATTGTTAGAAAAAAATGGAGACAAAATGCAGAGGGTAACATGGAACATGTGAACTCTTGGTTCACACTTGAAGAAACCTTTGTGTGAAAGTGTTAGTGATGAGAAGGAATCGTATTACAATGTTGACAGCACAGTTTCCATAATGTTAGTTGTGGCAGAGGATATGGAGTGTCATAGTGTTTGCAGTATGAATCTAATGTTGGTGCTGTGCATTTCATCCTTGCATTTGGATATTGGAGACCAGACAGAAAAAGGAAAGAAAATGTAAACATGAAAGGCTATTATGTATGTCTGTGTGAATACAATGTTGAAGATGTAGTGTTCAGACAAAATTTAACATAATATGCACCTTTTCACCAGTTTAAACAGTAGAACATTTTTGATGCTCTTCAATGTTTGTAAGCTTCTCTTTAAATAATGTCTACATCCTCTGTATGGTATTTGTCGATAGGTAAATCTGCAAAACAGACATGCAAGTGGTTTGTTTGTTTCAATGTAGTACTCACTTTCAGGTGAAGTAGTTGTGAATGACCTGTGTTCGCACTGTAGCACTAGCAGCCCTCCGTGCTCTTTCAGTCAATGCAGGGTTTTCATTGTCATTGTCTTCATCTTCCTCCTCCTCCGCTGCTTCCTCCTGTTGGTCATCAGGTGGTTTCAGTGATGTGGCCCGATTGTGCAACATCACGCAGACTCTGATGATTTTGCAGGCTTTGGGTGGATCAACACGAAGTTGTCTACGGCAGTTCCATCGTTTCTTTAAAAAATCCCAATGGCCCTTTCTACCGCTGTTCTGGCTGAGCTGTGGCAGAAGTTGTAGCACATTTCTCCTTGTGAAATGGGGTTGGGGATTGGTGTCATGAGCCGTTCTCTTTGCATGTAGCCACTGTCTCCCAGAAGGAAGCCTGTCAGTGGTCTGTTGTTGCCTTTCGAGCTGTTCAAACACCTTACTCTCTCTCAGTATTCTGGCATCATGCACACTGCCTGTCCATCGTGCAACGCAGTTCCAGAACATGAGATCAGCATCACAGATCACCTGTAAAACATACATGCACATGTGAAAGGAACTGAATGTTACATCAGTTCATTATGAAAATGACTATGCAAATGAAGATGTTTGTCAGCCACATTTTCACTTCATTTTAGTTGAACTGTTAATTTGGCAAGGTTTACAGTTGATTCTGTTTTCTGTGTGTAGGGGCACATTTTTGCACCTCAAACAATACATTAGAAATACTACATAACCATTCGTTAAGAGTTGCACAAATGTCCCACCAGGAAAATTAAAAAAGAAAACTTTTTAAGGATTGGTTGTTTTTAATCTCATCTTCTTCTTTTTAACATTCTCTTTTGTTGAATCACTATGCTTTTGTTTTGGTTATGAAAATTTGAACTGTTGCATGGTTGAATTTGCATATAAAGTTGTTTTGTTGATTTAATTTTTTCATGTTTGACTGACTAGTTGCATTCTGTTTCCTCAAACTAGTTTGTATATTTTCTTTTGTTGAATTCATGATGATCCTTTTTTTTTTTTTTGTCAAATTCGTGATGATCCTTCTTTGTGGTCATGCTAAGGAATTAATTTCTTTCATTCTGTTTCCTCCAATAATGTATACATTCACGCATTAAAGGAGGATTTGTATCAATGTTAATGATTCAGAGACTTTCCCTTTGTATGATGGTACTTTTCATTTTCTGTGTTCTCAGTGTTTCACATGCCACACACCATGCATTCAATTACCATTTTGTTACAATACTAAAGAATAAATATTCATCAACTCCATATCAAGAACTTGGCTTTCATTATCTATTTATCTATCCATCTTTTGCTACCTTTGTATCCGATTCTGTCAACCTAGTGTGTATATTTTGAAGAGGTTGAGGTGATAAGACTACCGCATTAGGAGAGAGAATTTGAAGAGAGCGCACATCCACATTTTTCCTGATCAGTTGATGCCAACTTGTGCAACTTGAAAGTGCACATCTGTCCGAGCACATTTCACAGAATCCAAAAAATGCCTTTACAGTTGTCATAAGCTGATACTGATATAACATGGTGCTTTAAGAAGGCACGCAATACAATAGTTAGGATCATCCAACCCTGTTTAACCTACCACGTTACTCAGTTTGAAAAGAATTCTCAGTCCACAATTTACTAAACTATGTATTTATTCATTTTTTTGGTCATATTTGCTATTTTTCTTCCCAGAACCTAAGAAGAAATGAAGACAGTAGTTCATACTGCATCTGTTAAACGAAGACAGTAGTTCGTATTGCATCTGTGTTAATTACATGACAGCCTCACAACATGCTAAGCTAAATATGTAGTTAAGACACAATATACACACACACATGCCACCTAGAACTGCATGTAACTAAGGAGAAAAAAGGGAGTGAGGTGGGGTGAGTGTGTGCTGAAGAAATTCATTAACCTTTCATAATCCCTTCCATTTAAATAGTTATGCATCAACACTAATACACACACACGCACGCACGCACGCACGCACGCACGCGCGCGCGCACACACACACACACACACACACACACACACACACATATATATATATATATATATATATATATATATAATGCTGAATATATATATATATCCGATCTGTAAGAGTGCTCAAAGAGCTAGGACTCAAAATCATAGTGCAGACCAACCTGAAGGTAGTGGACTATCTTGACATAACTTTAGACCTAAATAAAGAAACATATGAGCCATACAGAAAACCAAATGACAAATCCCTGTACATAAATGTGAAGTCAAAACCACCCACCACAAATTATTGCACATATACCAAATGCAGTCGAGAAACGATTGTCAACACTGTCAGCAAATGAAAACGTGTTTGAAAAAGCAGCACCCATGCACAATGAAGCCCTCAAAAACAGTGGCTACAGCAAAAAAAAAAAAAAAAGTCACCTACTCAAACCTACAACGCATCAACAGAAAGATCAAAAGAAAAGAAGGTACAGATCAAGAAATGTTATCTGGTTTAACCCACCATTCAGTGCCAACGTAAAGATGAATGTTGGACGAAAATTCCTCTCTCTCATCGACAAACATTTCCCACCACAAAGCAAACTTCACAACATCTTCAACAGAAATACACTAAAAATCAGCTATTGTTGCATGAAAAAACATGAAAGCAATCATCAGGTCATACAACACAAAAATCATAGAGAAGATGAAAGTAAATAAAGAGAAAAGCTGTAACTGCAAGAACCGAGAAGAATGCCCACTGAACGGGAAATGCTGCTTAACTGCAGCTGTGGTTTACAAAGCAACAGTAAAACACGGCACCACAAGAAAATCGTACATCGGACTTTCTGGTGGACAGTTTAAAGAAAGATTCCGAAACCACAAAAAATCAGTCAAGAATGAAAAATATTGTAATGACACTGAGCTTTCGAAGTATATTTTTGCAACTAAAACAAAAGACCATTGACTACTCCATCACATGGGAGATCCTGAGAAAGTCCAACACTGATAGAAGAGAGAGTGGACAATGCAATCTATGCATAGAAGAAAAGCTTCAAATAGCCTTGCATAAGAAAGATGCATTGAATTAAAAAAAAAAAACGAAAAAAAACAAAAAAAAAAAAAAAAAAAAGAATTAATATAAAAATATTCAAAATGCAGGCACGAAAAGAAAAAAAGAAAACTAGGAGAAAGGAACACTACCTGACGTCAAAGACTTTATAAACTCATTCCTGTATGATGTCATTCAACTTCATCATCACTCCCAGAAGATTGCAATAGCATGAAACCGACGGTAGCGAGACTCAGGTGAAAAACTAGTTTTAATATATATATATATATATATATATATATATATATATATATATATATATATATATATATATATATACTTGTAGCCGGGTGCTAACAGTGTATATTTCTTGGTCACCGGTTGTAAACGAGATATTTTGTTCATGACTTATCTTCCCCCTTACCTCCCTTGGTTGAATCTCATTTTTTTTTTATTGTGTAAATTCCTTAAATCATGAATACCTCAGAACCTACTTAGTTGTGTATATGTCGCTGAAGTCACAAAAATTAATGTATTCTATTCATTAGAATCGTGTTGAACTGAGAAGCCCATATTTTCCCTAAAACTGGTATTTCGACCAAATTAATCTTGGCGTCATTTTGAATTGTCCGACGAACAAACCGTAAATAATTCTTGATTTCACTAAAGGTATGAGAGAATCCAAAGAATACATGAATGCGCATTGAAAGTAAAGTCCATAAGCTCTCATTTCATATATCGCATGCCTATGATCTCTTTTCTGTTTCAAGCTTGCAGCTATACGAAATGACTGACGGCGCCGGTCGCTTGAGCGAGTCGCCTTCTTTGTTCATTGTCGGAGTTTTGATCTAAATTGTTGTTTTATGAAATTCGGACTTCCCTGTCGAAATCTATTTAATGACTTCATTTCTATTATAGAAGCAAATGAAATATATATAAAAAAAATATCATCCAATGGACCATTCCAACGGAATAACAATTTATCGAAGATCGTCTCAACGTGCGGGGCAACTACTTCGCAAACAGAGTTGTGAACCTCTGGAACAGCCTCCCAGATGAGTCTGGGAAGTCGCGCTAGCTCAGCAGCAAGCAAAGAAACTTTTGTGCCCGTGAAAAAACTCAAGAAGATTGTTCTTTGCTGAAGCAAGTTTTGAATCGAAACCTTCAACAAAATCAGCAAGGCGCAAATGGAGGAAGAGACGGTGAAGCGAGTTCGACGGATCATCAAGAGGACCCAGGATGCACCGTAAGTCAAATAATCGAACTGCGCAATATCATTTCCAATTTGTGTGACCGAATCTCAAGACTTGAAACAAACGTAACGGAACAAATACTCTCATTTCGAGTCTAACGAAAGCATCGAGATTTACGGTGAAAGCAGATCGAAAGGTATCGATCACGAACAGCCAAATGCAGACCGATGATTCGGATTGAAGGTATACTGCAGATCGTAGCTATGCTGACGTTATAAAGGCAACTCCTGCTAGTTCCGCGAATCGGAAAACGACCGGTGCATCAAACGCAAAATCAAAATCTGAAGGGAAAATGAATGAAAAAAAAGAGCATAAGAACATCAAAACAGAAGTGATGACGGCAATCTCAATTGTGACGTCAATCCTCGGTTCCCAAAACAACGTCAAAACTCGTTCGAAAGTGAAGTAATTGTGACTTCCCCAAGTTTCTCATGTTTCATGATTCCATTGCAAAAGGGATCAATGCAAAAAGATTAGGGCGTTCATTTGGCTTTCAAGTAGATCTCCAAAAGACTTATACCACAAAAGATCTTCGTCAGGCATTTGAAAATGTCCATTCTTCTACTGAACAAACAGCAGATGCGGTCGTCGTAGTTCACTGTGGTCTGAATGACATCAAGAATGGAGATGCAAAGGTAAGCAGCAAAGCTTTCAGCAAAAGACTTTGCCAGTGAAAACCCCAACACAAAGATATGGTGAGTAAGATTGCCCCAGTCCAGGACGCTGAACTTGAGGTCCAACGTCAGCTGTTTAATGCACTAACCACCATGGACCTGTTCAACATCAAGAACGTGTCGTTCTTTGCTCACGACAATCTGAAAGCCAGCTACATGACGCTGAAGGATGGACTTCACCCGAACGTCAGAGGATCGAGTGTGTTTGCAGGGAACATTGGAAGACATGTCAGGAATCGCTTCTGGACCAAGCCCAAGAGAACCGCCAGACGTCTCTCACGCCAGCCTCCCACCCAGCGCTACTACTGGAGTCCTGAAGAACAGCCTTTCTTCATTGGAGATCATCTTGGGCGGCGCTGGAATATGTTTGACGGCTTGGAACAATGGTATTAACTACAAGACGGGCTGCAAAGTATCGTTGTAGTTTTGCGACACACATCAGCATTTTGACTCTGATACACATCGTGCACTAGTCCTGCTGTTCACCTATTGCCGGTTCTAAATTCTACTCTATTTTTATGCTGTAGTCTGAATTCCAGATATTGTTATTTTTATTTTTATAATTTTTCTTTTTACTTCTCTTCCTTACATATTAGCCCCTTGTGTGAAGACATGCCTGATGTCGTTAAACAAGCTTTCAATTTTACAGTGGAATGCTAGGTCTATTTGGACAAATGAATCCTATCTGATCCAACATCTTGCCAATACAGATTACGACATTCTAATTTTGCAATCACTAAATGTGTGCAAACCCAAGCTTCCAAGATTATCCAAATTTTACTATCCCCCAGTACACAATAAAGTATCTGATTCCAAGGAAAGAATAACCTGTGCCATTTACATCCGTGAAGGCATTGCCTATTCTTTATGTCCATCACCAGTTCCAAAGGATCAATCGGATTTATACTCTTGTGCAGCCAGTGTGAAAACAATGACATTCTAACTGTTGTCTCTGTCTATTTGCCAAAAGGGCCAAGTGATCGAAATAATACTGAATGGTTACATTCACTTCAAGCATCTCCTGAAAAATGACTGGTCAGTGGTGACTTTAATGCCCACTGCCCATTCTGGGACAAAGAGACTGTTCTGTAGTAACAAACAATCGATTTGTTGAAAATGCTGTAGACTCTTCCCTTGTGTTTCTTAAACGATGATAGTGTCACACGAGATTCCCAGATGTTTCCACTCATAGACCCAGTGCCATTGATCTTACTTTAATATCTCCGCAATTAGCTTTTGACTGCTGTTGGCAGCCACTTGAAGACACACACTTGGAAGTGACCACTTGCCACTCAAAATTTCGCTCAAGAACATCTGCGAGCATGAAAAATATCACAAGACAAAATACCCAAATATAATTATAATTTGCAGACTGGCAAAAATTTTCTTCCATTCTTTCATCAAAAAAATGTAAATTGGATTGATGACACCAGTGAGGACATAAATGCTCTTTATGGCAAATTCAAAGACATAATACTGTTGGCTGCGGATGAATCTATTCCTAAATGTGGAAATATCAAAAAACAGTAATCATGTTGGAAATGTGTGGTGGAAAAGAATGCGAAGAAGCTGTAACATTCAAGAAAATGAAATATAAAGAATACATTAAAATAAAGTCTGAGGTAAAGAAAAAAGAAAAGGAGACAAACCTAAAAATGGGGGAACCTAATAGTCTGTTTGACAGATTACAAAAGGCACATCAAGAAATGAAAGATGCAAACACATTCTAATAGGGTTGTGGCCAAATCAAAATGATTATATTGGTCATTTTCTGCGCTGAACAAGTCTCTCATTATAAAGATTTTCAGAAAGTATGGAAAAAATTTAGAGATGTAAAACAAGGAATTAATCTTCCTCGGTACCCTGTTAAACTGGAAAATAATAATTTTCCAACTTCTGAGGAAAAGGCGGAAGCATTTGCTGATAGTTTTTCTAAGAGCATGCGCACAGAAAGTTCTTCTGCCACAATGCAGAAGACAAAGAGAAATACAAGAAAAAAGTAATGCTTTTAATGAGCCACATTCTAATAATGATCATTATATTAATGCCCCTATAACTAGACATGAAGTTAATGATGCCCTTTCTTCGTTAGCCAATAAAACTTCGTCGGTAGGGATAGATGCGATTTCGAACGAAATGATAAAACATTTACCAGATAATTTCATCTATTTTCTGTTGACGATCTTTAAAAAAATTTGGTCTAGTGATAGTATGCCAGAAGTATGGAAGCAGTCAATTATTATTCCTGTTTTGAAGCAAGGTAAACCTGCTACAAATGTCAACAGTTATAGGCCAATAGCCTTGTCTTCCCATGTTTCAAAAGTCATGGAAAAAATAGTGTTGAATAGACTGATTCACTACTGTAATAAAAAATAATATAATTCCACATAACCAAGCTGGTTTCCGGAAAGGTAGGTCAACAGTTGATCACATCGTTAAATTAACACACAAATTAAATATCAGTTCGCTACACGAAAAAGTGTTTTAGCTACCTTTTTCGATGTAAAAAAGGCGTTTGACAGTGTCTGGCATATGAAATTATTATTTAAATTAAAGACAATTGGTTTGAGTGGCAATCTTTATTATTATATCAGAGAATTCCTACAAAATAGATCCCTGCAAGTCAGGGTAGAAAATATATATTCTGGTTTTAAATCATTGCAAATGGGCATTCACAAGGCTCAGTAATAGCTCCAATGTTATTTAATATTCTGATGAGCGATCTTCCGAAACATGTAAGCAAACACGTTACAGTAGTACAATATGCGGATGATTTATGCATATGGTTAAATACTTCATTGAAAAAAAAACACAACTAAGCGTGAAATAAACTATTACAGAAAACTATATCAAGCTGATCTTGACAGTCTTGGTAGATACATGTTTAATAACGGGTTAATATTTTCTAGTGAAAAAACATATATGGTTTTATTTATTAATGGTGCAGCTCCTACTGAGCTGCCTTTATCCAAACTGGATGGCGTTGCTCTTGAATATAAATCTTTAGTCAAATTTTTTGGGAGTGTATTTGACGTCTAAACTAACGTGGAATTATCATATACAATATCTTTTAAATAAAAGCTAGGAAAACCCTTGATTTCCTAAAAATTTATTAGCCAGCAAAGTTGGTGTCAGGATGCAAAAATCTGAAAGCATTTAGTGACATCTCTGATTAGATCTAAACTATCTTATGCACAAGAGGCATTCTTCAGTGCTCCTAAATATTTGTTACAAAAATTGCAAAGTATAGATAGCAAGGCCTATAAACTGTGTCTTGGTGTTCCTTTCCATGCATCTACTATGCGAACTTATAGAGAACTTGATGTTTATATCCTTGGACGAATACAGAAAATTGGCTGTTTCGAAATATGTACTTAAATGCTTTTCAAATGAAGACGTGAATAGCTTGAAATTACTGTGAAGCCCGAGTCTCATTATCCTAAAAGAGCTCAATCGATTGTGTCTCTTTCCACCATTGATGGCGGATATACCAAAAGATCTGCTTTATACAGCAGATCTTTTGGAAGAATCCGCCATCAGCCTTGATTCTCTGTTGAAAACGACATCTAATTCTCTTCCAGATTGGGAAAGGAACCGAGCAAATTTTGATCTTGATTATACAGATGTTAGTAAAAACGATCAACCAAATATTTTGTCATATACAGTAAAAATGCATACTAAAAATAAATATTCAGATCATCTTAAAGTATACACTGATGGCTCCTTGTTACATACTAAATCAGGCAGGTTCTGCTTTTGTAATACCTTTACTAAAAGTGGAAAAGACTTATTATATTGGAAAGCACAGATCAATTTATGTTGCGGAAATGGTAGCCATTATTATGGCTTTATCTTATTTAATTGATTTACCACACTCAATTGTTAAAGTGGTCGTTATGGGTCGATTCGATGTCTGTTCTACAGTCTATAAAGTTCTCTAACTCGCTCAGTAATAATCCCATTTTAAAGGAAATATGTCATCTTATTCATGTATTAATGTGCAAAGGAACGGAAGTCACATTCTGTTGGATTCCCTCACATTGTGGTATTTTCGGCAATGAACTTGTTGACAGAAAAGCAAAAAGAGGTGCTAGGATGAAAAACTCAGTGACGCCTTTATATTTGCATCTTACTTTACAAGAGGGATATAACATGTTAAAACAAACAATTTATAGTCGATTCAGGAAACAAAACAATCAACAAGGTCTAGCTATTAATGCAAATAACACTCAGCTGTTATGTTTTGAAAGCTTTATTAATAACCCTAATATTAAATAAGTAATTTGCATCAATACAGAAATTTTTATTTCTATATACTATAGAATAAAACTTGATGCTTTAAAAACCAAGTACAGTAATAACGCAAAATGTATTTGTGGCGAGAAAAGATTAACTAGCATTCATGTCTTGTTTGGTTGTTTGCCCCTTCAAGCATACTTACCGTCATTATCAGGCATGTCTCTTTCGGATATTTTCCTTGACTTAGAGTTCGCTTTTAAAGTTATCTTTTCTTTAATTTGTAGTCCAGTTAGACAGTTACATTCCAGCATGCATAAATAGGCCTACATAAGACTCTCTCTCTCTCTCTCTCTCTCTCTCTCTCTCTCTCTCTCTGTCTTTGTCTAATATCACATTAGTGAAAAGACGTTAAAGAAAAGTACTACAACTCCCAGATGATTTGGTAACAGCGCCATCGGTAGACGTTTTCAAGAGAAGATTGGACAAGCACTGGGCAGCACTACCTTCAGTGTACGACCCAGAATGCCTAGACTAAATTGTTCAGTAAGTGATCTGATTGGCACCATCCTCAAACCATCCAGGCCAATCAGTTTAGTTTGAGAACCTGAACATGGTCCTATGACTTAAAGGACCCGAATCTTGTAACGTCAAGTCAAGTCAAATCAAGTGTTGGACGCACATGGCGATGGCCATGTGACGATAAAGCAAGTTGTGTTTTCTATCAAATTTTAAACACAAAGTTCTCCGCTTGGACGGCATCTTGGATAATGAAATTTATGTGTATAAAAAGTGCGAAATGCCAGCTTTTCATTCATTACAAAAATATTTCATGCTGTTAAGTATTTTTCATCGAAATAAAGGAAAATATGACGTAAACTCGTTAAAAGTGGCTTTCATTCTCGGACTTCAATTGCCAATAACTTTACACACAGCCACACAATTGTCAAATATGACTTATTGCATTTTATTCCTTGGGTTCTGAGGTTTTCATCGATATATCTAATATGTTTGGACACTTTGAACGTACGGTGAGCTAGACAACGCAGAAACTGCGGCAGATAGCACAAATTTTGTCATTTGCTGTCTCGTGTGGCTCATTTTGCCTGCGGTGCTGCGTTGTCGGCTTTGCGGTCCGGTCAAGCTGTATATAAGTGAGGCGTGGCGTGAGCGCGTGTCGGCCATCCTGCTGGTCGGTGGCAGAGATCAGCAGAAGGCACCCAGGTGGCAGATGGGTGTAGGGCAGCACAGATTTCCTTCCTCAAACTACGAGTGACGACGGGACTAGCCTGTGTCGCCGGGGGACGGCTCTCGAGGCGGCGGGACACTTTGGCGACGAGGCGCTGCCACTCTGCGAACTACCCAGTGGCCTGCACGTCTAGCAGGGCTCTCCCCTGGCTGGGGGGGGGAGGGTGGGAACGTCCCTCATGGGCGCAGAGTGGGCATGAACCTACATGCAGCAGCTCGGCGATTTGTGGCTCGTGCGTCTCCCGAGTCGGCTCACGCGGCACAGGACCGTCGCCACTCGGCATGAAGACGGCCGCCCGGTAGCCCTGACGACGGCTTTGGAGGAACCACAACCACGACGACACCATCATCATCAACATCAACCCAACTGCAGCCGAATCACCTTCAGACAACCGTTCGGCGGTTCTAACGACTACCTACCTCATCTAGGCTCCTGCCTGACTGCGCCATCTTCCCCGGGACCCTCCACCCGATGCTAACCCAGACTTCTTGACCCAACCTGCCATGTGGGTGATGGGCGGGTCTAGCCTGTGTCACCAGAGGGACGGCTCCTGGAGATGTGGGGCAATTGGCAAAGGAGCGCTGCCTGACTGTGATTACCGTGGCCTGGAATACCATGCTGTTTTGTAGGGCGACAGACATGGGGGCACTCCTTAGGAGGTTGGGCTGAAAAAATTGCCCTCTCGGCCGCAGTCAGCGAGTGCCGGCCAATTTTTAGGGACTCGTGCAGCGCTCCAGCGACTTTCGTCCTGCTCCCTCCTCGACGCAGCCTCACGCGGCACAGGACCATCGCCACCGAGCATGAAGAAGGCCGCCTGGTGGTCTTGAAGACAGCCTGATGTTTGGGGGACAGCAGGCAACACACACCGACGCCCATCGTCGGTTGACCAACAACGTCAAACTGAACCAACGTTCAAGACCAATTCCACCAAACTTGAACCAACATTCAAGAAGATCTCGACCAGAATTGAGCCAATGTTCAAGAGGAACACGAGCTCTGAGAGACAAATGCGACGACCCCCATTGAAACTACCCACAACTGCAGGCGACAGCAGTTGCCACAAATATGCAGACCTATGTCTGCAGGACCCTTGTCCTTAAGGGCTCAGGCCGATAGGACGTTAATCTCGCCCTCAAGGCAAAGCAAGAGTGCGATCAGTGTTCCCTGGTGTGAGCGATCAGCCCTCAGAGGAGAAATAAAGAGAAGAAAACTCTGCTTTGTCCACTGCGTCTTCTTGACTGGCTGCTGTCCCTTGGCTCCTGCACCTACCTTCATCTGCCTGTCTTCACCTGCACACCCCCTTACCCCTCCACACCATCACACACTCTGAAGTAAAAACCGGCGACTGAACAATACAAGAATAAAAACAACAGCCTTTTCATGTCTCAGACTTGCATTTAAAAATAAATTTTCACTATTAAAAGCCTCATCAGTCCAAGGTACAATGATAAAAGCCACACACACATCAGTCAAATGACATACTGTTGATAGTGAATTCCCATTCAGGTAAAATCAGATAAAAAGAGATCAACAACTGTTGCATGCAAAACAAAACACATACACCCATATAGACCCTCCACGCACATGCACACACACACACACACACACACACACACACACACACACACACACACATATATATATATATATAATGCTGAGCAATTAAGTAGTGGGGGAAAACAAGTGCAGGTTAACTTCCATCATTATAGTAATGACTTGGCAAAGATTTGAAATTGAGAGGAAAAAAAATTTTGAAGATGAAGTAAATGAGAAAATGTATATCATAAATATGAAAACCCTTCACTAGCTGCCTGAGGAAACTATCGCAATCCCTCTCGAAGACAGATCTGTATGTATCGCCTGCTCCGAAGCCTTTCGTCCGCTGAATCAGACTCATCAGGGAGACACGGCTGATTGTGTCTGTGCTCTTGGCGTCAGATAGAGACACACCACAGTCCATAATTCTGTGGTGTTCTCACCACCAAGGGTTCAAAAAAAAAAAATATACATATATATATATATATCGCAGAGAGAATTGGGGGGGGGGGGGGGGGGGGGGGGGGGGGGGAGAAAGCGCGGCAGAGAGAGAAAGGGGGGGGGGGGGTGAACAAAAAGGGGCAGGTGTTGGGGAAGAAATGAAAGGTATGGGGGGGGAATGAAGATTGTTGGGTGTGAGGAAAAAGTACAAGATGAGAGACCATGAAGAAGAAGCATTTCACATATGTATGTATGTGAATACATATATACATCCACAACTGCATCCAAGTAGCATGATTAAAACAAAGGTGTACACTTCCTTCAGTTTATAAAGGTATGGTTATACATAAAAAAAAAAAAAAGGGGGGAGGGGGGAAGGGTATTGGAGTATGAGAAGGGCATGTGGAAGTGGCGATGGGGGGTGGGGGAGGGGGGTTTGTGGGGGGGGGTGGGGGGGGGGGTGCTTAAGCATGTTAATTGTCGAACAAAAAATAAGGGAGTAGGGGCTAAGGAGAGGGAGAGAAAAGGGTAGGAATAGGGTGAGGCAGAGGAAGAGGGGAAGTAAAACAAGGGAAGAGGGCAATATCAATAATAAATTCTCACAAGTATGACATGATTTCATTCTTAGGAATATTTCCTACGAACTGCAAGAAATATTGAATTATAAACAAAGCTTGCTCTTATGTCTCAGATTGTAGAAATAGGGGGGTGATAAGCCTTCATATCTGCAGTGGTAGATGATTCTGCCTAACTGACAGTATGTGCTTGAGTGGGTAAATGGGGAATAATAATGCTGAGACATAAGAGCAAGCTTTGTTTATAATTCAATATTTCCTGCAGTCATTGCAACACCTAGCTGCTCTGTAAGTTGCTGCTGGAATGATGCTCAGCACTTATTCTTGGAATTTATTGTTTTAGTGTAATTTAGTCCCTTGCGGATTCATTCCAAGAACTGGCCCTCAGCACTTGTGTCTTAAGAGGTTATCTTTTTATATTTTCTACTTTTCACAAGAAAATGTAGCTTGTTTTGCTCTTTCATGACTTTCTTCTGCGTCTTAGGTGGCACCTTTGGTTAGTTTTTTGAAAAACTGAACAAACATACTACGATATTGCACACCAGCCTTTTTCTGGTATAGCATTCTTCTTAAAACAGAAAAGGCAGTGGAGTCAAATTGCCACTTCCCGCGGTCACTGGGGAGAAAACAATCAGGTTTCGAAATATCGGTATCTGACCAGGAGTTATATGTTAGTGAGCTTCCTCCCCATTGGAGATGGTCTCCCGCTTCGGAGACTATAAGCTTGCTGAAGGTTCATTTTGAGAAGCATTTATTATTCCCCATTCACTCACTCAAGCACATACTGTCAGTTAGGCAGAATCATCTACCACTGCAGATATGAAGGCTTATCACCCCCCTATTTCTACAATATGAGACATAAGAGCAAGCTTTGTTTATTCAATATATATATATATATATATATATATATATATATTGCCTTGCATACAACAGTTGTTGACCTCTTTTTACTTGATTTTAATTGAATAGGAAATCACCATCAGCAATAGGTTATTTTATTTGATGTGAGGCTTTTATCATTGCACCTTGGGCTGATGAAGCTTTTAAACAGTGAACGTTTTATATAAAGTACAAGTCTGAGACCTGAAGACACTTCCTATATATATGTGTGTGTGTATGTATGTATATATATATATATATATATATATATATATATATATGTGTGTGTGTGTGTACACACACACAAGAACAAAAGCAACAGTCTTTTCAGGTCTCAGACTTGTGTGTGTGTATTGTGCATTTGGTCGGTGCAAGCAAGCGGACACACCTGTCTTGAAGAAGCTCTTAAGAGTGAAAACTTGGCATGAGAAAGAGGCAAGAAATGAATAACTAAGATTTTATTGACTTTATATCTGTCTATGTATCTTTACATCTCTCTCTCTCTCTCTCTCTCTCTCTGTGTCTCTCTCTCTCCATTGTGAATGGTACACACAACACGAAAAGTTTTGTTTAAAGCCCACAGACTTCAAGTGTAACTGAACACATGTCCTCTTCACTGTACTACAAAAAAAAAAAAAGAAAACCAGTGATATAGAGGTCAGTCTGCATGTGTGTTTGCAGTCATTCAATCATAGCGCATTGCACACGACAGTTATGCTACAGGCATACGGTTTTGTGCAAACATATTTTATGCTTTCTTCAAACTATACAGAAATGCACACATTCAACAAACTACAACATGGACACACTGAAAACCTTACACGTACGTTTGCGTACTATCTAAACTACCAACCTGTATACCGTAAGTCGGTAACATCTTTCATTTTTTTTTTCATCCAGTATGATTTTCACTCTATCAAACTAAAACGCACTCTTCCACAAATACCAAATGACACACTGCAATCATTCCTTACCACTCCCCATACCTCCTAATACAACTTTAGAGACAAAAGCAAGCAAACACACACACACACACACACACACACACACACACACACACACACACACCTCTGTGTCTTCTTTACACTTACCTGCACATTGATGAATGGAAATTCTTCCTATTCACATATTCTCGCTCGGGGTAGTCGTCCCGACGGGGTGCCTGGATTCTAATCTGCGTGCCATCAGTGGCACCGATTGCGTTGGGGAATCCATTCCTTTCAAAAGAGATTCGTTTCGTTCGTTCTGCTTCTTGGTGCCTTGGCTGAACAACCCAGTCTGGCACTCTCCGATACAGCGCATCAGTCACCCGTTTTATAGCCTGGCACGCAGTTTACTGATGCACGCCGATCAACTCGCCACAGAGGTCTTGAAACGTGCCACTTGCATAAAACCTCAAAGTTGTCATCACTTGTAACAGCTGTGGAAGAGATACAAAACGATTCGCAACTTCAACGTCGGCTGTAATTTCATCTGTGATTTCGGGTGATGCCATTCCTTCGAAATCTAAACTTTCGATTATAGGTCTATGTCATCAAACTTTTCAAAAGGGTGCGTCTTGTCTCCAAAAAACCCTGTTTCTGTGCAGATTTCGTCTGTTTCTCCTTCGATATAAGATGATGGCCACCCGGGTCAGCTCGATAGATCCCAGGGTCGGTAGATCCCAGGGTCGATAGATCCCAGGGTCGATAGATCCCAAGGTCGATCCCAGGGTCGATAGATCCCAAGGTCGAAGATAAAAACATGATGATGATGGTGTTGGGGGGGGGGGGGGGGGGGGGGGGGCGGCGGGACGTGGGTGGATGTGATTGTGTGTCATTGAAGGTCAAAGAATAAGTGACGTAAAGACCAGTCAGCAGCTTTGTAGCAAAGTTGTTGCTAAACAAAGCGGAAGAGACTCACACATTGGGATGGGAAGGGAAGAAGGATGGGGAAGAGTTGACAGAAGAAATAACCTAATTTGAGAAAGATGTGCTTGGGTGGTGGGGGGTCTGTGTAGTTGTGGGTGATGGAAAAGAGTGTAGCTGCTTTTGCATTGATGTAAACAGCGTTGATTCAGATCCGAAGGTGATGCAAACAACGCAGATCCAGATCTAAAATCTTGCGCCTTACGACTCAGCAATGCAACCCCGGTAGGGTACTTAACGCATACTCAGTCCTGTCACTTGTATATATTAACAGACCTCTCTCTCTCTCTCTCTCTCTCTCTCTCTCTCTCTCTCTCTCATAATACCCCGGCGACGTGTAGTGGGGTAACCGGCTAGTATATTATAGGCCTACGAAATGACGTAAATTGCTCTTTTGCCTTGGAGACAGTTTTAAAAGCTGAAAACAGTGGCGGCTCGTTTAAAACCGGGAGACAGGCGTGGGAGGGTAGTTTTAGTGGATGGTCATCGCTACTATAAACACGAGTTTCAGGGGGCTGCATCGTTTGCCGCTGCTGGAGACGCGAGTGCAAGACAAACCTTAAAAACAAATATCTTCGAAGCCGACGACAACAATGCAGTGATTGAGGTGAGAGGTGTCAATGCGCCGCGACACAACCACCCTGATGATACTGATTTCACTCGTCAATCCTTGTTCGGTGAGGTATGCAGGCTGAAGCAGCTCAAGACCCTACTCGACCTCTGCGAAGAGTATATGTAGCTGAAGTTGCGAGGATTCAGATGCTGGGGGGGGGGGGGGGGGGGGGGGGGGGGGGGGGACAGCAGCTCCAATCCCACAGTTTCAGTCAGTTTTGTGTCTGCAGTAAAGCGGACACGAAGTCAAAACTCTGCCACCAGTTCCTTGTCGTGTGGATGACGTCGACATTGACGGACCTTGAGCGCAATCGTGGATGCAAGAAAGGTTTTTTTTTTTTTACAGCACTTGGACAACAAATTAGCTTGTAATTGTGATTCCCTACACTCAACTTTATAATGCCAAACTCATGCTCTCTTCTTACACAAACATTATGTGAATAATTAATTGAAGTCTTATGAATGATAAGAAGATCAATGAAACGCTAAGCGCGATAACTGGAAACTGAATTACAGTTTACAAAACTAGAAAAGTTAAAAAGATATTAAAATGTGTCCAGTGTTCGCGTGAACACACGCACACGCGTGCCCCACCCCACCCACACGCACCCACACGCATATCACCCCCCCCCCCCCCCCCCACACACACACACACACACACACACACACACGCGCGCGCGCGCGCGCATGCACGCGCGCGCTCACGCATCTTCACGACAGAACGTAGTTTTTCGAACGGTACGTAGGGCGTAGTTTCAACCGTCGTGTTCAGGAGCCGCATGTTTGGGCATTTCGGCATACCACCGTGCATTTCGGACGGCTGTCCAAGTGAGGCATCCATCACTGTGGACCTTTCTTAGGCATCTAAAAGACCAGCAGTCAAACTCCGAAAACCAAATGGAGGCAGCTGCAAATGGCGAAACACCACCACGTCGACGAAGGAAATGGAGGCAGTTATCGAGTCGACTGGTCAACTTAAGAAATCAGTACAATGCAGGACAAAGAAATCTTGAAAGTCTTGACAGTCTTTGTTTTTGGTGAGATTTCAGTAAAATAGTCACATTCATCTTTTGGTTACGACACCCATCCTGATTAACCTGAGACATGATCACACGATTTTTGTTGTTACTGACTTAGTGCTGACTTGTTGCTGATCTGCTGTCTGTTGCTGACTTAGTAAAAAAACAAAACTGGTTTGTTATTGGTGACTTGCTTTTAGGTTAAATAGTCACATTATTGTTTTGTTTTTGGAGACTTGATTTTATTTTTAGATAAAATAGTTACATTATTGTTTTGTTTTTGGTGACTTGATTTTTCGGTAAAATTGTCACAT
>JADBJO010010564.1:0-12500 GCA_016801955.1 Conus betulinus | reverse complement strand
TTATGTTCCTTCTTTTTGCAGTTGTTACAATTCCTTTGTTTTCAACCCTTCACTAAGTGACATGACCACACGAGTTCTCTTACTTTTCATATTTACCCAACATTTTGGTAATTTCTTTACAAAAAAAAAAAAAATTTCCCCAGGCAATCATCTCGACGTGTGTTATCCATCTGGCCATTAATCATAGTGTTACGGATGCGTTGGTGCGTGTGTCTGTTTGTCTCACTCTCAGAAATTCGGATGCGTGTACGTTTTTGTTTTGTTTTTTTTCCCCCCCGTCACACATTTTATTCAAGCAACAGAAGAGATACATATACGCAGAAAGAAGACAGTGCGCAGAGATTTTCATACATACATTAAACTGATGTTACATTTTTTTTTTACAAAAAAAAAAAAAATATAAACGATCAGCGTCTTCGTGAATTTGTAAGACTGCTACTGTTGTGATGGCAAATAAATTAGAAGAAAGCACAGAAGGAAAGAAGACTAAACAGAGATTTGGAGATGGTGGTCGAGCAAGAGAAGGGAGAGGAAGGGTGAGTGAGGACGGAGGCGTGAGTGGGAGGGGGGGGGATACAACAGGCTGAGAGAGAGAGAGAGAGAGAGAGAGAGAGAGAGAGAGAGAGAGAGAGAGAGAGATTGTGGGGTAAAGGGATGGGGTTAAGGGCAGGGTGGTAGTCAAGATGTCAATGATGTGTTGCACCGTGGGGACAAGAGATGGAAGAAAGGAAATAAACTGACAAACTATACGCCTGATATTAAAACTCAGCGAAGTAAGTTAGGCCTTATGGCAGAAACATTCATACTGTAGATGTTCATGCAGCATTCAAAAATGTATAAAAAGCATACTTTGTTAACAAAGTCTTAAAATTCTATCAGAGGTTTATACGGGAGCATACTTTAAAAGTCTTAAAATTCTTAAATAAATGTCAGCGAACCGCCCAGAGAAACGTGGACAAACGAGTCACAAGACAAACCACCACAACGCGTTTCGACCTCTTAGGTCTTCTTCAGGTGCAACAAACATGAAACAAATAACGAAAATGCACTTAGCTTTGATCGCTTCTGTGTTCAGCGCAAGAAAGAAGGCGTTGAATCATTCAACGCCTTCTTTCTTGCGCTGAACACAGAAGCGATCAAAGCTAAGTGCATTTTCGTTATTTGTTTCATGTTTGTTGCACCTGAAGAAGACCTAAGAGGTCGAAACGCGTTGTGGTTTGTCTTTTGACTCGTTTGTCCACGTTTCTCTGGGCGGTTCGCTGACATTTATTTAGATTTGTTTAGATTTCCGCCTGCAGTCGTTTCACTTTGCAACTAGATCTTAAAATTCTATCAGAGGTTTATATACGGGAGCCATTGATGATCGAAAAGTATTTTTTCCCCTTTCATTGCATTACAGTAGCACTCTATTGAGTATCTTTGTTTCAGTAACCCCGATGAAAGCAGTAGTGCGTGGTTTGCTCCTGTTCCATTTGCATTTGTAAATATAGAACTTAGCCAATAAAAGTATCAGATCTAACACCTGATCAGTGATAACGCCCTCACTGGTCCCAAATAAAATAAAGATTTTCAGAAAAAAGTTAGATTAACACGCGTTTCACAAGTACTGTTCAGCAGTCTCTCCAGACTGTTCCAGAAATTTTTTTGCAGCATGACAGTTCCAAAATAAATGTATAATAGTTTTCTTCTTCCTCATCACACAAGGCACACAGAGACGATTCAATAATTTTGCGAAGAAATAGATATCTGCCTGTCAGAAGGATTCTAAGTAACAATCTATACTGGAACCATCTTAACTGTGTGTCAGTGGTCGAAATTAGATATTTTCTAAATATGTTTTTCCAAGGCAAGTTTGCATAGTAGGTGTTCCATTTATTAAGACCTGCAGGACGAATGGGCGAGTCAACAAGAACTGAATATACGCATTTATTCCCTTTTAAAATCATTGTCCAATTTTTTGGATCCTGTAATTTATATCTTGGCGTCAATGTGCATTGGACTTTATTTTGATATGTTTTTACTGCCTCGATAACACCAGCAAACAGTAAATAATCAGTCTTTACATTGGGAAATTTTCTACGGAAGTTTTCAAATGAGAGGAAACTCTCTTCTTCATTCATCAAATCTCTCACTTGCCATATACCTTCCTCCACCCATGTTTAACGTAGAGAATCCTCCTCTCTCTTAATATATTAATATTATAATGAATACAATCAGAGACAAAATCATGAATATTACTCGATATACATTTTAAAGATGATTTTTTTAAAATGTTTGAGGACATCCCTCCAAAAAGGTATTGTTTGTTCTAGTCAGTAATGTATTGACATATTCACGACCCAGCACTTTAAGTTTGTCCAGTCCTGAACAAAGAAAGAGGCAAAATCCTGAAGATTATTAAGATTGCCATAAAAAATTTTTTTTAACCAGGATATTTTAACAGATGACAAGAATGCGAAAAACATTCAACATTCTTAATCCACCATCTTCATAATTTTGGCACACATTTTTTTTTACTTACTCGATTTGATTTCCCATCCACAAAAACTTGAAGAACAAGGGTGTCAAGTTCCTGTAAAAAATTATCCTTGGGATCTGGAAGATTACTGAATAAATGTACGATTTTTGACATTGCCAAAGTTTTTTATAACAGTAATTTTTCCAAAAGGTGTTAGACGTCTTTTATTCCATTTAGCTAGAATGCTTTTAATCTGCAGAAGCTTATTGTCAAAATTAAGATCGACAATACTACCAATATTTGTAGAAAATTTGATCCCAAGTACGGTAAAAATCCCAGGATCCCAACAAAAGTTCCTATCCCTCATATATCTTATGGAGGAGTTTTTCATGCTGCCAATCCAAATTATGTTTGTTTTTCATGATTTATCTTTAGACCCGACATTAATGTGAATTGTTCTAGTAATCTAACTGCTTCTCGGAAAGACATTTCACTTCCGTCTAAATAAACAGTTGCGTCATCTGCAAACTGCGACAATAGATGCTTCTTGCCATTTATAGTTAATCCTTTAATTTGATTATTCTTACGCATTTAATAAGGACAAAATTTCAGCACACAAAAGATATAAATAAGGAGATAGAGGATCTCCCTGGCGGACTCCCCTGCATATTTTAAAGAAGAGGGTGTAATTCCCATTAATGAGACACAGGTTGTTATATCATTATAAAAAGCCTTTATCCATCTTTTTATATGGGGTCCAAAGTTAAAAAAAATCCAAAACTTTGTCTATAAATCTCCATGATACCGAGTCAAAGGCTTTCTCAAAGTCTACTGTAAGAATCTGGCCCGGGATATTCTGTTTTTCAGTAATTAACAACACATCATAAAGCAGCCGAATATTTTCACCAATGTATCTTCCTTTTAAAAAAACCGGTTTGATCTTTATTAATTAGTTTATGTAACATAAGTTTGAGTCTATTAGCGATGGATGATGAAGCTATCTTGTATGCAGTATTCAGCAAAGAAATTGGGCGCCAGTTTTTTTAGAAGCTGTTTCGGTTTGTTATCTTTTGGTATCATAGAAATTATACCCAACCGCTGAGTAACCGACATCTGTCCTGATGAGAATCCGTAATTCAATGAGCGGACCAAGAAAATACCACCATGTCACGAAAAAAGAATTGATAAAACTCGGTAGTAAAGCCGTCACTTCCGGGCTTTTATTTTTTTTCATTTCTTTCAGAGCAGCATGTGCCTCAGCATACGTAATCTCCCCTTCCAGATATTCTTTATCTGCTTCGTCAAGTTTCGGAGCATCAAAAAATAAGGTTATCTAAATCAACATCATGACTCTCCCTCTCTCTGTACAGGCTTTCATAAAAAGCTTGTGTTTCTTTTTAGGATACCCCTGTCATCAAATATAGTCTCACCATCATTGTTTTGTACATAACATATTGTTTTATTAATGAAGTTCCTTTTTTCAAAGTTACAAAAATACCTGCTTGTCTTTTCGCCGTCCTGTAGCCACAAGGGCTCTTGATCTTACCAGCATTCCTTCAAGCCTTTTATTTCTTATTTCTTCCAAGTTGTTTTTTTTTCTCTTGAAGAGTATCAAGAGCATGAGCATCTAGTTATTTTCTATTTCGTTAATATCTTTTAATAATTGTTTTTTTTGTCTGTGTTCTTCTTTCTTCTTATATGCACCATATGAAATAGTTTTCCCTCGAATTTCCATAAGGAGAGTTTCAAAGAACAGTTGATCGTTTATTTGAAACTGTATACTTTCGTCAGGAATGTTACCTAAATTGTCAAAATCATAAACCAGAATGGCATATTGTCTTTTGATATCATTAACTAGTTGCTTCACAATATTTATATATTCCTTGTCTTTTAAAAGGGAGTTATTAAATTTCCAGTATTGCTTATCTCTTTTTCTCAAATTACTTTTTAACTCAAGGAAGACCATATAGAGTGATCAGATCGATATCCAGAAGTTATTTCAACCCCTCTAGTTTCAACGACTAAAGAATCCGATATCAAGAAGTAAATCCAGTCTGCTCTGTTGTACCGAATTGAATCTTCTCCAGTGTAACCTCTCTTTTCTGGATAAAGATGTCTCCACACGTCCACTAAATCAAAAAATCCCATCATGTCAATAATAGTATTGCGACTTCGTGGCGATTTACATAACTACTATAATTTCTGGCGTCTAACTTGGGATCAAGTACAACATTCCAATCTCCACCTATAATTATATTTTCATTACCCATATTTTCCAGAAGATCACAAATATGCTCAAAGAACTGGAAATAATCTCTGTTACTACTTCCATATAAATTGACGAGAGAGATTCTTTTGTTTCTAAACTCGATATCTAACACTAAATAGCATCCCTCTGGGTCTCTGGTTATATTATGTAATTTATATTCGAAATTGTTATTAAACAGCACAGCTACCCCCCCGTTTTTATTAGTCTCTTTACCAGATAAGTAGCAGTCATAACCCCAACAAGCTCTTATAAATTTTTCGGACTCAAACTTCCAGTGAGTCTCCTCCTGTAAAATGTATATATTACCTTTTTGTTTTCTTAAAAAATCAAAAACGTCTTTTCTTTTCTTGTGATCACCTAGGCCATTGCAATTGTAAGAATATATTTTAAAAAGAGTATGTTCTGATTCAGTCATGGTAAGATCGGTAAAGTATATTTTTAAGAAGCACTGTAGATGTGGAAAGATCTTAATCAAATGATAATAGAAGAAAGTGAAATACCAGCATGATACTATATCAATCGCAACATGTTGTCTTATAGTGAATGACATCATAACCACCAGGGGAAATAGTAAATAACATCATGACATCTCCTCCAGAAAAGGGAGAAAGCTAGAAATGTGTTATACTTCCAGAAATGAACAGAAAATTTCACACATAGAAAGAGAGAGAGAGAGTAGAAAAAAAAATTTTGCCACTCAACATCCTAATTGAAACGTAACCACTCCAAAATAGAAAACAATATGATACAAATATAAAATTCAAAATTTCAATCATCCGTGCAACAATTTCCAGTAAACAACCGCTCAAATTATAGCTTCCGGACGGCTCCCTGTACAAAGAAAAGGAACGAGAGGAGAAGGGAGTGGGGGAGGGGGGGGGGGGGGGGGGGAGGGGAGTGGACTGGGGGAGGGGAAAGAAGAATTTCCACTGTTAAAAAGAGCAAATATATACATAGTTCATAGTGCATAGTAAAACATATACATTACGCTTAAACGTATTCAAATAGGGGAGGGGGGAGTGGACTGGGGGAGGGGAAAGGGGAAGGAGAAAAACAAGCCTTAGTTTTGTTGTTGTTGTTGTTGTTATTGCTGTTGTCTTCCCTTTTTTTTTCTCCTTTTTTTTTCCCCCCTTTTTTTTCCTGAGAGAGAGAGAGAGAGAGAGAGAGAGAGAGAGAGAGAGAGAGAGAGATGGGGGGGTCTACTGTTTCAAATGTAAGATAAATAAATGAATAAGGCTCTCAAGCGTGTCGTCCGTGGGGTTGCAGCATCCTCTGACTTGACTGTCCCCTTCAATTAAAAAAAAAAAAAAGCTGAATGTGAGGGGCACGCGAGAGCGAACGTGTGTACAGATGATACGGCGCGCGTGTGAGTGTGCGTTGCCGCGCGGCGTGCGGTGTGTGTGTGTGTGTGTGTGTGTGTGTGTGTGTGTGTGTGTGTGTGTGTACGCGCGCGTGTGTGCGTGGGTTTTTTTTTTTTTTTTTTTTTAGATACCTGGCCAGAGTTTCAGGCCGGATTGTGTTGCTCGTGTTTTTCTGGCAAGTTGGCATTCTCGAGATGTCCCTGGGTGGGACTGTAACTGTATTCAGACTTGTTGCAATCTTGGGTTGGTCGATCTTGGGTTTTGATTAAGCACTCGATTCGCTGGCAGCCGAGTGGTAAGGATCCCCATCCTTGGGTAGTGGGCCTCTTTTGTCTACTTCATCGTAGCGCTGCAGCGGGGGACCTAGCCGTTCGCTCGGCCGAAGGAAGCCGCTGGTCTTCTGTTGGGGATCTCTATCCCTACCCACTGCTACCTCTCCATTGGGTCGTCCAGGACCTGAAGTTTTCCTTTCGGTGGGGACTGGTTGGTCGAGTCCCGTCTTCCG
This sequence comes from Conus betulinus, assembly GCA_016801955.1. NCBI lineage: Eukaryota > Metazoa > Mollusca > Gastropoda > Neogastropoda > Conidae > Conus > Conus betulinus. The sequence goes on along the minus strand of JADBJO010010564.1, from coordinate 5,907 downwards.
TCGAGACTGGGGGCTGGCCGGCACTTCCTTTTCTGACCACCCGCCGTTCTGGTAAGAATTATTTCTGTATATAGAGAAAGTATTTTGTTATTGTGAAACCACCCTTTTCGCAAGTGAAAGAGGAGAAGAGAAAAAAAAAAAAAAGTTTTTTTTTTTTTTATCCATTTTTCATCCTGCTTGTAAAAGGGTGTGTAGTCGAGGCGTGTCAGCGAAGCGCTCTCGAATAGTTTTCCGCCCATTCGGAGTGTTCCGATTGTGATTTATGTACTCCGACTCTATTTCTGTTTTCCTTTACCCAATTCCTGAGTGATTTCTGGGTAAGGAGAAGCTCATTTCATGGTTGTAAAAAGAATTCCGTATCTTTTGTGGCACCAGGACTATAGGGTTGTCTTTGTGCTAGAATGGTTTTGGGCGCTGCTGTTAACCAAGGAAGGATATATGGATGGTTGATTTCTGACAGCCCAGAAGTCTTGCTTGGATATGTCGGTGCCTGACTGGTTGGAATTTATTATTATTTTTTAAAATATTTGTAATTCAGAACACAGACATGCGAGATGGATGCGGACGTGAATAGGGTGTTCATCCGACTAATATTAAGTCGGAAACAGGGACCCCATCCCATCGCGACGCCCGCGTTGGCTCCTCTCCTTTCGTATTGTCTGTTCCTGTTCGTCCTGTCTGTCCTAATGTTTAATATATTTTTTTTTTTATGGATGGACGTATGAAAGGATGAACGAGGCTCTTTATTTTTTTTTTTTTTGTGGGGAAATAAAGGGAGTTAATTTCTATTTTCACACATAGAAAACAAAACTGGGAAATCTTTTTCTAAAAATTAAATGTAGATTTCAAATTATATTTTAACATAGAGAAATTAAGTGATAATATAAATGGTTTTGCACACACTGTTTTCATGTCTTTCTTCACTGCACCAACACATTTAGGTTTTATGTGGAGAATTTCTCTGAAAAAGACACTGATCTTCGCCGCAGGGCGGTTTTTTTTTTTTTTGTTTTTTTTTTTGGTTTTGGTTTCGGCGCATTCCAGCGCCTTCTACCAAGGCAGGTCGCTGGGAGGCTGGCTCGGTTACCGTGGCGACTGGCAGCTGGGCCAGCAGCGGGGACCTGAACCGGCTACGCAACTGTCGGACTCAGGTACCGGGGAGCAGTCCTCCAAGGCATCTACTACCTGAACCGGCGACGCAGCTGACGGACTCAGGCACCGGGGAGCAGCCCTCCAAGGCATCTACTGCGAGACGTGGGTCCTGGGCTCCCGTGACAGATGAGCTGAGTGACTTTAAGCTGTGGTGTGGAAGGCGTGGAAGCAGCTGTGTGCCAGCCAAGACAGTATGAATGACTATTTTTTTGAATGAGTGGAGTATGGAAGGCATTAGTGTGAAAGGGATTGAATTGTGTTGTTGTCCTGTGAATTATGTGTAGTAGGTGTGTTCCTTGCTTTTTTCTTCTTTTACTTGGAGGCACATAGCGATTAGTGGGATTTAGGGCAAACATAGGCGGGGACCCGGGTTCTGGGGAAAGGTGTATTGGGGTTACTTTGTCCCCTTAAATAGATAGTTTCTGATAGGTATCTATCTTCTTCTCTAAATTCCCACCTTCTCAGAACTTGCTCCTCGTCTGTCCTCTTTTTTCTTTAGTTTTCCCTCGTCCCATATCTGTGTGAATGAGAATATTTATGTCAGTGTTGTCGAAATAAATGTTCTTTTGAATTTACCCCTGCGTTTCCTGGTGTCGGGAGTTTGGGGTGTCGACTGTGCCTTTCTCCGCCACTTACTCCGTCTCCTTTCTAACCCCTAGGTCACTTGACCTTGACAATTATGGTGGAGATGCCGGGGAGGAAGACGTTGAGTGAGTGGTGGTAGAGTAGTCGCTACACCCTCTGCTTACCCCCACCAGGTCTCTCAGGAGGTGTGTATGTGTACTGTTAGTGGGAGGTTGGTAGGGGTGGGCTCTAGAGTAGTAGGGAGCCCAACAGAGCGGACCGTGTCGGGATTGTCGCGGTGGAGATTCCTGCGTTCCGCCAGGGTCGGCGGCATCCTTCCGCGTCCGTAACCGTGTCCTGTCTTGCGTTGTGGTATTTTCCGGGATCTAACTGCCGACATATTCATTTGAATTCCGAACTCCTGTACCTTAGCTCTCATATCTAGCCAGGTGGATAGTGGGGAGTAAAGCTTGGGAAGGGACAGGGGGGTCGGTATAGAATAAGTCTTGTCTGTGCAGAGGCAACGGCATCAACAACGGTTGTGTTGATCAGTAGTGAGCGTGATTTGGCAGTACCCAAGACGACGACTGGGTAGCCAGGTGAGTGTAGGCAGGAAAAGCATACGCACACCACTTGGTCGAAATTTGGTGAGGAATTTCCGCTAGGATAATATTCCCCTCTTTGAAAACAAAATATAAGTACACACACACACACACACACACACACACACACACACACACATATATATATATATATATATATATATATATATATATATATATATATATATAGTATACATCTTGTTACATTTTTCTAAGTCCTGTTTTGATCTATTATATAACTCTTTTGAGTGGTTATATTTCTCCTTGTGGGTTGAAAAAAAAAAAAGAAGAAATTTTCTTCATTTCCTGTTTGTAAGTACATTTACTTCTAAGTTCTCGTTAATCTAGCTTTCTTTATATTATCTGTCTTTGTATAAGTGAGAGGGCGTGTGATGAGAATAAAGTTGTCCAGGAGTGAGAAAGGCATGTGTGATATGGACTCTGTCTAGGTGTCGATCCATTGCGCCTCTTGCCTCTTGTTTACATCACCCCCACCCTCCTTATTTTCTTTCACAGTATCCTTGGCATAAGCCTTACCTTAGCTCTCGCGCTCGTTCAGTGACAGACGCATTCCGCGCGTGCAAACCGGGCTTAACGTGGCAGATTTTGCGCCGTCCCTTTACTTTTCGTTGAGTCAGGGATTGAGTGGCCGTCGTTTGATTCCGCATTCATCGGCGAGGGTTGCCGGGTCAATAGGCCGTCCCGTGTTGATACTACTTCGCTGCGTTTGTTGTCATATTTATGCCGTCTCGTCCCTTTGTTTGTTTACCCGTTGTTTACCAGTGGTGTTTGGGAGCAGACAGTCCGTGGAAACCTATGGTCGAGGTTCGATAGCCTGCTTCAATGCTTAAGGCATAGCGACAGTAAGAGGGGACTAACAGCGTTTGTTCCATCAGCTGATTGGTAAGCTGGTTTAGACAACTGGTGATAACGTGGTTTCTGGCCTGTTTGATATTGTGTGCAGGCGGCACACTAGGGTCTTTAATTGTGTGTTCTTGTTGGGAAAAAAAAAATTGTCATTTATCTGTTTACATTTTCAGCACAAATTTGTTTGTGCATACTCCTAAGGTGCGCTTAAGGAACAAGTTGGGTGCTTCCTTTCTCTTGATCGCTCATATTTGCGGGTGTAAGTTGTGAACCGAGTAGGTTTGTTCTGACTACTCGTAAGGCTCACGTGGGCGGTCACACTTGGCCGTTGATTAAGTCGCTGATGGTGTTGATCAGGAATAATTGAGCCAGCGTTTGTTGTAATTACGATATTTCGTGCCTACATCGCAAGTGTGTGTCGGCAAGCTACACACGGAACAATCAAGGGAGACAACTAGTTTGGTTCAGTTAAGCTGTTGATTTTTCAACGTGTGACGCTGTGACGTGGCACAGTGTGATTTCCGCACAGGTTTGTTGTTGCGACTACTCTTGGTCGTAAGCCAGATAGTGTCGGAAAGGTGGTTAGACTAGTTGATCAAGGAAGACAAAGCTAGGAAGGTGACTACTGTGGTGTGGCTACGCTTAGCCTAGACAACACGAACAAGTGTTGTGCTCACCCATAGTTAGCGCCGTCGAGAGAGATAATTTGGGTACCTGTTTCATTGACTGTCGGGCTTAGTGACTTCGGGTCTTAAAGTCCAAGAATTGTCAATACTGATTTACTTTTCTGGCAATTAGGTCAGTGGATTCCAGACGTGGCTATTGTGCTTGCTCGATAGTTGAGACTAGGTTACAGGAATAATTTAGCTTCTTTCAACAGGAGTTTAGCACTTTTCCTTGCCAGATAGGGACTTGAAGTTCCCTAGTTTATAACTTCAAGTTGTTCCCCATTGTGGAGAGTTGTCACAATCGTTTCTGATTCTTGGGACGCAAGGTGTACCCAACCGTACTGCCACACTTCCAGATCTTTTCCACACCTTCATTTGCGATTTGCGATTTTGCGAAAAGAAGAGTGCTTGGTGATGGCAGACGAAAGTGATCGTCGCTTCACGCGTTCCCAGGCAAAAAGTCACTGGAATTCTTCCGGGTATGGGAACCCCTGTTGCTGTGACTACACACGCAGCAGCCAGTGGCCCCATAACCCAAGTAGTTTCTTCCTCGAGGGAATCTCTCTGTCTCCAGCCATCTCTCAACCCTCCTTGTATGATAGAACTCCTTCAGGACCACCGCCCCCTCGGAGGCATTATCTGCCCTCTATGAGTGCTGACTTCCGCCTTCGTCCCTCCTCTTGCGCATGATGAGATGGAATTCAGACCTGTTCCTCCTCCTCGCTATCCAGGACCCATGGATCCCTTTAATCATGAGAATGGAGAGAGAGAGAGAGGGAGGCGAAGGAGAAAAGGAGAGAGGAATGAGAGAGGAGGAAAAAAAACGAAGAGGAGAGAGGAGAGGAAAGAGGAAGAAGAAGGAAAGGAGAGAGAGGCGAGAGAAGAAGAGAGAGAGGAGAGGAGAGAGAAAGAAGGAAAGAGAGAGAGAGAGAGAGAGGCGAAGGAAAGAGAGAGAGAGAGAGAGAGGCGAAGGAAAAGAGGGAAGAGAGAGAGAGGAGAGGGAAAGACGACGTGGAAAGAAGAAATGGAAGAACGTCGATTAGACAGGGAAGAGAAAGAACGACGATGGAGAGAAGAAATGGAAGAACGTCGATTAGACAGAGAAGAGAGAAAGAGAACACAAGAAATACAGGAGCAGGGACGAGAGTTTCAACTTAAACTTGAAGAGGAGAAAAAGAAAAGATGCGAGTTGAACTCCTGGAACAACTAGGGGTGGCCGAGAGTGGAGAAACTACCGAAGTCGAAAAACTTCACACTTCGACACCAACAAGGGTGAGCAATCAAATTGTCACCCCTGCTCTTCCCTTAGCTCCCCCGGTTCTTCATATGCCCATTTATAATGCCAATGAATCCATTGATACATACATTGAGCATTTCGAAGCTGTGGCAGATGTATATCAACTAACTGAAGATCTAAGAGCAATGTACCTCATGGGAAATTTGACGGGGAAGGCCAAGGAGGCATTCATCAACATTCCTTCAGGAGCGACCTATGCTGAATTGAAGGCGGCTTTGCGCCGTAGACTGCAAATGTCGCCTGAAACATATAGAAAACAGTTCCGAAACATGAGGAAGTCCTCAGATGAAACCTTTCATCAGTTTGGAGAGCGCCTCAAAAAGACAATGAACTATTGGTTAGAGTCGTCAGGAATGGAGCTCAAAGACTGTTTTCTCCTTGAACAACTCATGAACTCTGTTTCTTCTGAGCTGCGATGTAAGCTGGGCGAGAGTCAACCCAAGTCGTTTCAGCAAGCGATTGAGATCGCTGAAGCCTTCGCTGATGATGCTCGGCGACATTTTAAACCGATGGCTCATGGCGAATCCACCAGATCGCATGATAAGGAACCGAAGAAACAGCAAGCAAGCGCCCCAGACCAGGAGGTGAGGGATCAGATCCATCACAGAACCCTCGATTTCGGACGAAGAACTGCTTCCTTTGTCATGCCCCTGGACATATAGTCAAGAATTGTCCCCAGCGGAGCGACAAATCGAAGCCCTCCATGTCGCAGGCCAAAGTGGCTTTTGGAGAGATAGAAGTGACGACACCAACATGT
>JADBJO010010563.1:52500-71696 GCA_016801955.1 Conus betulinus | reverse complement strand
GCAAGCAGACGAGATTGCTTCATTTCTGCAGGAAGGTAGATTGCTTCAGAGCGGAAGCTGACGCTGTGTCTCTACGGGGTGTGCTGGCGTGCTCTGCCTGCTTCTGTGGCGCGCATGGAGTTACCTGCCCGTCAGGAAGGTGGCGCCTGTGCACGTGCAGCAGCCAGACGCAGTCAGGCAGGTGTCTTTCATTACGTCCTCTGGCAGGGGTCTGGACAGGACCGTGCATCAGCAGCGTGTCGTGGGACCACCAGCAAGCGACGTCCCAGGATGCAGGGGGGGACCTGAGCTCTGAGAAGACGGGTGCCTTCCATGAGGGTGGCAGTACGTCATCACAACGACCGTCGCCAGCTCGTCAGGCCAGCAGCGTTTGTTGCAAACGTCCCGAGGAAATCATGCAGACAGTTCATACTTGAGTAGAGATTGGACTTCCTCGGCAAAGTTGGCGGCGGTATCTCATCATCATCATCGTCGTCGTCGTCGTCGTCGTCGGGTGTCGCTGTCGCTGTCGTCGCTGTCGTCGTCGTCGTCGTCGTCATCATCATCATCATCATCATCATCATCATCATCATCATCATATCATCATCACCATCATCATCATCGCGTTGTCGTCGTCATGGTCGTCGTCGTCGTCCATCATCATCATCATTATCACCTCGTCATCATCATCATCATCATCATCATCATCATCATCATCATCATCACCTTCATCATCCTCATCGTCATTCTCATCATCGCTATCAAAATCGTCGCCACCACTGCCAGGGTCAGCATCTTCAGCGACAAAGCGGTTGTCAGACGGTGTCATCCTCGGGGACCTCCACCACGCACTGTCCAGACTGCCTGACCGCCGCGAGGGCAAGGAGCTGCCCAGACTTCTCTGCCTGCGTTTCACCGGTCAGCTCGGCAACGAGCTTTTCCAGTACGTCAGCACGTCCGCTTTGGCCTGGGAGATGAAGCGTAGGCCCCGTGTTTCTGAGCAGTACGATCCTCGTTAACGTTCTGAAGAACTTCTCAGTGTCCTCCACACACTCAACGTTTTACCCAGCTGGACAGGCGCGTTGCAAAAAAAAAGCCAAGTGGATGTCTGAAGATTCCTGCTGCAAGTACAAGGAAGCTGTGAACTCACCTAGACCCCGAGCGTGACTACAGGATTGGCCTGTACCTCCCAGTCTTACAGGTATTTCGATCAATACAAACCCAAGATACATGACTTGATCCGATTCAATGACACGATTATGAACCACTCCGGCAACATCGTTCAGCACCTGAGGCAGAAATACCGCTCGTGTACCCTGGTAGGGGTACATATTCGCCACGGCGACATGTCCAGCAAACGCAACCAAAAACTGGGGTACCCTTTAGCTTCCCAAGCCTACATCAACAGATCCCTGGAGTATTTCACACAGCGGGCATTCCAACTGTGTGTTTGTCGTCGCCTCGGATAGTCTGAAGTGGTGCCGCCAGCACTTTCCCCCGGTCATCACGTGCACTTTTGGGGCGGCGAGAACGAGGCGGCCGTGGACATGCAGGTGCTGTCGTCCATGGACCATGCTGTCATCTCCTTCGGGTCGTTCTCCTGGTGGGTCGGCTTCCTCAGCCCGGGGACCACGGTGTTCATGAAGGACTTCATCAAGAACGGCACTTTCGTCGGGAAAGGTTTCAACCCGGGAAGGCAAGGACTACATTTACCCTGGGCTGGGTACCCTTGTAGTCCGGCACTGTCTTTCCTCGAAGATGGGATGCCGCTGCTTTGATGGCGTGATTAGAAACAGGACGACGTATGGGGACGCAAAAAGTTCCTCACACAAACGCTGAGCCTTAAGGTTTCAGCGAGGAAAAAGGAAATGAGATTACACACACACACACACACACGACACACACACACACACACACACACACACACCACACACACACACACACACATATATATATATATATATATATCTCTTTTTTTTTTTACTTTTCCTGTGTGTCTCTGTCCAATGGGAGACAACCTAAAAGTACTGTCCCTTGGGAGTACTGTCCTTGTCTGAGCGTCCGTCGCCAAGATTCAATTCGCCACTCAGTTTATTTTACTTTCATTCAACATGATCAATACAAGCCTCATTGATTCTAATCGATCGGAGTTTTTTTTTTTTCTTCCCTTCCCGTTGTCTTGTGTCTCGTTAGTAAGTAAGAACAAAAACAGGCACATGCTCAGACACAAGCATATGCAGGCCCAACACACACACACCCACACACACACACACACACCAAACACACACACACACACGTGTGCGCAATGCACACACAACACGTTCGAACACAACACACACACACCACACACACACCACACACACACCCATGCACGCACGCACGCACGAACTCCAATGGTCCCCATCTCGACGACCCTCCGCAATGTTTTGGATTGTCTCGTAACAAAACGAGTTCACACCACACACACACACACACACACACACCAAAAAAAAAAAAAAACCCTCAGTGGTTATCTTAAAAAAAAAAAAAAAAAAAGAAAGAAGAAGAAAAAGAATCTTCTTCCTTCCTCCCACCCCCCCCCCTTCCCTTCCCCAGAGAGAAAGAGGAAGAGAGACGAACGAACGACGAAATTTTGTTTATTCAGGGATATAAGATACGCATACAAGCGTGCTTTTTTACACTCAGCCCGAGGCTACTAAACAGGAAATTCACAACAACCGTTACAGAAAGTAAATTGTCTATATATGTAACAAAGTATAGCAGAGAAGGAGAGAAATAAGAAAAAGGAGAAGAAGAAGAAAGAAAAAAAAAGAAGAAGAAGAAGAAGAAAGTATGATAAACATAACTACACAATATAGCCTACGGGCTATCATTTTACACGACTGACAAAGGCCACGGGAGGTAATTCAGTGATCAATTAAAGAAAGAGAATAAGACAGAGCATATGCTTGTTTAACCGTGAATTAAAAAAATAAACATTGATCCAATGATAATGGAAAAATAGTACATGCGTACGAAATAATAATAAGTAAAAAGATAAAATATGGAGGGTTCAGTTTCTGAATGAACAACAGTTGCTGACATTTATACTTGCGATATTAGCTCAGAGTGAATACTAGAGAACTGTTAAAATAAATTTTTTTTCTTTTTTTTTTTCAAATAGAAGGCGCGTTTATATGCAACTTTAAAAGGAATTAATGCTTTTCTTCTGTTTAGCATACGTTGGCATAGAATTCCAAAGTGTTCCCGTCAGAGTAAACTAAGCTACTTTTAAAAAGATCGATTCTTGGTTTCGGTATGATAATGTTATTAGTATATCCTAATTGATTGATTAAAAACACTTGCAGATATATTTGAGGGTGCTAATTTGGTTCATAATTCTGAACATCATTGTTGTTTTTTGTTATATTCAAATTCATAAAAAAAGGAGCAATAAAATCTTATTCGAATAATCTTGAGTAGTTAATGTTGAGAGAGAGAGAGAGGAGAGAGAGAGAGAGAGGAGAGCGGAGAGAGAGAGATCTGTGACATACACAAGATACACATCCAGGGGGGCGGCAACAAAAATAGATCAGGAATCTTATCTTTCCATCGTCGGCTATCAGCTTGGCTGAGGTCAAGTTGAGGATGTAGCTGTCGACTGCCCTCACCACACTGAACAGGGGTGAACAACCCTACTGATCATTACCAATCGTAAACCTGACAGGCTTCGGACAAAATCACATTTATCGATTGCAATATACAGTCGTAGTAAACAAAAATTAATGACAGAAAAGTAAAGATGGGAAGCATATCTGGTCTACTTAGTTGTCTGTATAACATGAAAACAGCTGGATTCTCTAGTTTTCAATCCACGTGATTTTTTTCCCCTCATACAAAAAAGATTAAGATTTGTGTCTTGAATAGAATAGGGTCAGACTATTTTTTTTTCTCCATCTGATAAAGTAGTGGGACTGTTCTCTCTCTATCTCTCGTCTCTCTCCTCTCTATCTTCTGTCTGTATGTCTGAATCTGTCTACTTCTCTCCTCTCTGTCTTTCTCTCTCTCTCTCGCTCTCTCTCTCTCTCTCTCTGTTTCTCTCTCTCTCTCGCTCTAAGAAACTCGGGCAGGCAACTCCATTCTGTGCCGTCATTTCATTCTCTGTTGACGCACAAGGGTCATGGTATGCCACCACCCTCTAAAGCGAGAGCCCTATTGCGGGGGGGCCTCTTATCTGGGTAACAGAGGACGACCCCCTTCGCTTACCTCACTACCACGACCCCGTTCAGGCATGTTGAACTGGAAACAATCTGATAGGAGACCTGGAAAAAAAAAAAAAAAAGATAAAACGGAAAAACAGATCGAACCACTAAAAAAAGATCGAACCTCTAAACTACTCTGAAAACCTGCTTTTGAGACGATTACGAAATGTTTGCAATATTATAATAATCATGATGATGATGAAGATGAAAATAAGAATAATAATGATAATTAAAAAGATAATCATCGTCATCATCATCATAATGAATAATAAAGATTTCATCTATTTAAAACAACATTCTTTTATATTTCTTTTTAATCGACAGTCATTCAGCAATTCACAATCGGACAAAAAAAAAACAAAAAATTTAAAAAAGGATTAATCCCCCACCCCCGACCCTCCACCCCCTAGTGCATGTTACACCCTCACCCACCCATCCCTCTCTCTTCCCCGCTCACTCAGGTTCCAGCACGCCCCCACCACCCCCTAGATGAGCCTGTTGTCGCAGCATTCAGCAGTCCACAAGGGAGCCGGTCATCCGTCAGCAGGTGTCACACCACCACCACTCGGCAACCCACCAGAGAGTCAGTGCACACTCTGCAAAGCAGCGGTGGGTGGCTCAGCGTTGTCTGTTCTGAGCCAAACAGTCGCAGGACGCTATCTACAACGCTGCTTCGACGCTCTCTCCCTGCTGACGACACTAGCTTGCCTTGTCGATGAGCTCAGCACGACTTATGTGTCCTCCCCTTCTGAAGGGCAGCCAGCACATCCATCCAGCAAGAATTCCCATGTGAACTTGCTGACCACGGACCACTTCAACATAAACCTCATCACGGGGCACGAGCGTGGAGAGGTCACCACCGCTGAGGTCACCATACTACTACTACTACTACTACTACTACTACAGCACGCGGTCTGAAGGGCCACAGAACTGGACCACTCTCTAGGATGGTCAGTGAGAGGATAGGATAATGATGCTGGGCGCCTGTGTTGTTCTGGTTGGGGCTGTACTGAGACAACGGGGGGGACAAACCTGTAAAGTCTATCCGTCTATCCTCGCGTCCAAACCAGGCCCGAGAGATACAGACACCTGCAGTGAGGGGAGCGAGCTGTGAGCGGCGCTGTCAGAAACGTATCCGTTAATTAAGTGGATTAAACTCGATTGTTTGTCCAATCATTAAGCCCACAGGACGTTTAACTCTGCGTTAGGGTTGAGAAAAAAAAAAAAAAAAAACAGAAAAAGAAAAGAAGAAAAGCAGGTCACACACACACACACACACACACACACACACACTACAGTGATGTGTAAGTGGTGCGGGGGGGGGGGGGGGGGGGGGGGGGGGGGGGGGGGGGGGGGGAGGGGAGGGGGTGGGGAGGGGAGGGGGGGAGAGAGGGGACGGGAGGGGAGGATGAGGGGAGAGGTGGGGAAGGAGGTGAGGAGGGAGAGAGAGAGAGAGAGAGGAGAGAGAGAGAGAGGAGGAGAAACCCATTGTCCTGTATCTTGTGTATAAAATTTTTTTTCGAAATTGTCTCTACCTTTGGATATTGTTTTCTGAGTTATGAAGTGGTCACCGAACACACACATGCTCTGACGGCGCGTTCTGTTTTTCAGCTGAATGTCAAAAAGAGTCACTGACGTTTTCTCTCGACGATTGCGTCATGCGCTTACATGCAAGTTGCACAGCCTAACATATCATATCTAGGACTCAGGATGGAAAATGAGAACAGAAAAAAAAACTGAAAAAGGCCGATAGTTTCACTCACACGGCACAAAGCGCACACGCGAAAGTTTCACTTACGCACGCACCGCACACCACGCATACGCAAATGCGCGCGCGCGCACGCGGCCGCACACACACCACACACACACACACACACACACCTTTGATCCAAGTATTGGTCCTAGGATCTAGAGCCGTACGTGTGTACTTGCTCGTCGTCTGCTATTTTTAAAGAGAGTTTACTGTTTTCTGACTTTTGACACTTTGAGAATAATGTTAAATCTCTATCATCATCATCATCATCATCATCATCAAACAACAACTGCAGCCAGCAGCAGCAACAAACAACAATAGCAGCAACGCCCCGACTAGAAACAACAATAACAACAACATCATCGTCATCATCATCAACAACAACAACAACAACAAGAAACAAGTGTTTAAATGTTTAAAAACAAAATTGTAGACAAAAAAATGATCGATAGTAGTCTTTTGGTCAAACTTCCAAAGGTTTTATCTAGGTCTATCTATTGGATTCTCTGAGTCTATAACTACGTTTCTAATGTCGGATCCAGAATCCTATATTCTTATTCAGGTCTATCTAGTTTCTGTTCGATCAATACGACCCTCTCGTTTTTACCCTCCATTGTTAATAGCACTTACCTACAGCAATAACAATATAAATAAGTTGAAGCTTAAATCTCTCTCTCTCTACACACACACCACACAAAATATAAATAGATAGAGAAGAAAAATCATTCGCGAAAAAAAAAAATTGTCAAAACGCAAACATGTACTTGACTTTTAATTATTGAACATAGAATTGAATTTATTGTGTGAAATATGTCAGTGTGCGCGTAACGGTGTCAGCTCCGCACATTGAGATGTGTTCGAAAACGTGCTTCTTCGTTTTTTCAGCGGCGCAAAAACTGTTGTATGCCTAAGTGATATTTTCATCTGTAGTTCCTGTATGAGCTTTTATCAACGCGTGCCAAAACAAGCTGTAGCTTTAAAAAAGGCAATTTTTTTTTTTCAATCCAAACCTACTTACTGCTCATTCACCAAGTGTCGGATAAGCGAATTAGTTATAGAAGTAGAGTAAGAAGATAATCATCTGTCTTAATGTGTAACGCTTGCCCCTGATTGGTTGAATTTAGGCGAGTCTGTGACGCATTTTCTGCTATTGTCGGCCGCCCCGCGATTCAAATGACTGTCAAGAAACAAAGTAAAGTTCGACATGCTGTTTATAAGGACGTTGACTAGTCTCTTTTATTTGCAACTTTCACAACCACTCGGTCGAAATCAGGAGGAGGGGGGGGGGGGGGGGGGGGGGCCGGGGGGGGGGGGGGGGGGGGGGGGGGGGGCGAGGGGGAGGGGGGGGGGGGGGGGGAGGGGGGGGCGGGGGGAGGGGGAGCGGGGGGGGGGGGGGGGGGGTGGGGGGGAGAGGGTCAGAGGGGGGGGGGGGGGAGGAGGGGGAGCGAGGAGGAGGGGGGGGGGGGCGGGTGTTGCATGGGGAGGGGGGGGGGGGGGGGGGGGGGGGGGGGGGCAGAGGGGGGGGGGGGGGGAAGGGGGACATGGGGGGGGGGAGGGGGGGGGGCGGGGGGGCGGGGGTGGGGGGGGGGGGGTCGATAGGGGGACAGCGAGCGAGAGAGCTCAGTGTTTGGGGGGGGGGGGGGGGGGGGGGGGGGGGGGGGGGGGGGAGGGGGGGGGGGGGAGAGGGGCGAGGGGGATTGGAGATGCAATTATTTGCGATACTTGCTGGTATAATCAAAGTGACGTGAAAAGTGACGGAGAGCAAGTGAAGGATGACGATCAGCCACGTCATTGTTTCAACACGGAAAATCAAACACGTTAGGCTCGGGCAAATGTCACGATCAGGGGAAGATTCAGCGAAGGCTCCAGGAAAGTGCGTGATTTTATTTTTTTTCTTCGAAACGGTTGGGGGTTTTACGATTACAAACGCATTGAGGTTGATAGGGTTTAGATTTTTTTTTTTTTTTTTTAGCAGATGTAGAGAAGACATAAATCAAAACAACGCTCATGAGTTTTTCAAATTCTATTGTCTATTGGATCTACGCAAATGGAGAACATGCAACAATATTCAGTTTGACTGATTATTTAACTGGTTTTGAATTTTTTATGTTCAAAACATTGCGGGCATTTTGCTCTTAACTGAATCAATGGAAGTGTACTCTCTGTCTCTGTCTTTGTTCACCAACATTTCTACGAGTAAAGATTTTCCGTTACTTTCAAGGGCGTCATGTCATTCATCATGGCCACACGACTCGAGCCAGTTCTCTTCTAATACATACATATTCAGGTGACTCATATGCAGGCCTCGACAAAGTCTGGAAGGATGGATGAGACTCAAACTCCAGAAAAAGTGGCCCCCTGTATCCGGCTGCCTGTTCCAATGAATCTCCCAGTACCTCAATAACAGAAAGGCCACAGTTCACATCAGTGGAGCTTACAGCGAAAGAAGACACTGAAAGAAGAAGGAGTTCCTCAAGGAGGAGTGCTCAGCCCCACACTTTTCCTAGTCTTCACCAACGACATTGGATCACCCGATACACGTCCACAGCGCCATCTATGTGATGACTTGGTCCTTTGGTGCACAGAAGAATACTTGACTACCGCCAACTACAGGCTCCAAGTGGCGCTCAAAGTTCTGGAGACGTGGACGAAGAAGTGGCTTTTGGCAATAAGCACCAGAAAAGACTACTTACACAATCTTCAGTCTTTCCACTCGAGAACAGAAAGCCACTCTCAGGATCAATGGTCAGACCCTACCGGCAGAGGACAAGCCCACGTACCTGGGGGTGACTTCGACAAGAAGGCTGACGTGGAAGCAGCAGACTGAGAAATTGTGACCAGAGTAAAGTGCGCTTAGCACTTATAAGAAGCTGGCAGGCACAACTTGGGGTGCAGATGCTGGAATCCTCAGGAAGATGTACGCCGGAAGAGAGTCAGGCCAGTTCTGGAATACAGTGTGACAGCATGGGGGCACTGCCACGAAGTCTTAGACAAGGTGAGCAAAGTGCAGAACCAGACCACCAGAATCATCACTGGAGCCTTGAAGTCAGCCCCCATCAGGAACTGGACCATCACAGGGTTGGAACCTCTTGAGGACAGACGAGACACGAAGCTGCTTGTCCAGGCGGCCAAGTTCAAAAGACTCCCAGGACACCCAATGAAGGACAGGATGTCACAGCCAACAAAAGGAAGGCTGAAAAGAGAAAGTTCATCCACCAGTCGAGGTTCCTTGAAAGAAGATACGAAGACATCTTGGATCATGAACCCAGAGAGATCCCACAATTCCTTGAGAACCCGACATGGAAGGAGGATAGTCGACCCCTCATACAGTGCAGCGTCCCTGGCGTTGGCAAAAAAGAAAAAAACTCGCAAAGCAGCGCTGAGAAGAAAGTCCCACACCATGGAAAACACATCAACAACTGCTATCCCCAAGACAGCTGGAACCCATGTATATACAGACGGATCTGCTGAACAGGCAGTGAGGAACGGTGGTGCCGGAATCTACATCAAGTATCAGGAGGGAGAGGAAGAAAGGATCTCACTCGCAACCGGCCTTTACTCCACCAACTTCAAGGCCGAGGCAGTTGCCATACAAACAGGAGCAGCCCATATCGAGCACAGCCCCACATACCTCCAGCAACGTCGTCTTTCTTTCAGACGCTCTGTCTGTCTTGCAGGCCCTACAGACTGCCAGAGACAAAGAACTGAACGACCTATCTACTGCCTTATCTCCCTATGCAGAAGCCGGCACAGTCGTTCTACAGTGGATCCCTTCCCACTGCAAACGTACTTGGCAACGAGGTTGCAGACACTCTGGCTAAAGAGGGAGCAGCAACAAGAAACAGGAAGGAAGACAGGTCCACAACCCTCAAGGAAGCCAAGACAATCATCAAAGCCAGACAGCAGAGCAAGTGGTTGCAGGAGCATCCTCCACGTTTCAATAGACATGACCCGTACCACCTACTAACAAGATCAGAGCAGGTGGCCATCTTCAGGCTGCGGACAGGCCACAACCCCTGAACTATCACCTCTTTACCAAGTTCAGGATCGGTCAGTCAGACCAGTGCCCATGCCAGACCGGCAGTATGACAACAGCACATCTACTGCAGGATTGCCCGTTGCATGAAGCTCTGAGACAACAGATATGGACGGAGGAGCAACATCAGTGGAGAGGAAGCTCTACGGTGCCCTTGGGGGACCTACAGCGCACGCCAGCATTCGTCAGGGGAGCTGGCGTTCCCATCTAGAGTGTTCGAGAAGAAGACCATGTTTTCGATGCCCGCAAGACTCCGGTCACTTGCCCTATTCTTACCACGCTCTTTTTTTTCTTTTCTTTTTCTTTTTTTTTTTTTTTTTACAAGAGGGAAATGTGAAAAACTAGTCAACAGATACTTACGACATTTAAACAATCAAGAAAAAAAAAAAAATGTTAGAACTTGGTTTCCAAACGACACTGCACAAAAGAAATCTCTCTCGGAAAACACCAGGTCATTGTGGTCTAAGGGAGGGGGGTGGGGGGGGGGGGGGGGAGGGAGAAAAACAAAGTAAGTAGACGAAACCTTGAAACTTTGATTGAAATACATTCAGGGATTTGATCATCTAAAACAGACCGGTAAATTTAGAGGTACTCTTAACCACATTCACGAAAAAAAAAGAAAAACAGTTTTAACAACACTAAAGCATCCATGTCCTACAACTCTGTCTGTCTGTCTGTCTGTTGACTGTCTGTCTTCGTCTGTCTGTCTGTCTCTCTCTCTCCTCTTATCAAGGCAAACTCTTATTCGTGCATGTTCAGAAGATGACAACCTGTTGACAACTTGACAGATGGATTTTTTGAAAGGGGGTGGGGTGGGGGGTGGTGGGCAGAAGGGGAAAAGCGAAAGCGGAGAGAGAGGGACTGAGCGATGGGAGAGAGGAGAAGAGAGAGAGAAAAAAATCAAAAAACATTAATGAAATAATTCGGGAGGTGAGGGCTGGTTTCAGTAATGGGTGCAGAGGAGGAGGCGGAGCAAAAGGGTGAGTGGGGAAGGGGGTGGGGAGAGTATTCTGGGGGTGGGGGGGGGAGGCCATGGAGGGGCGAAGTGAGGGGGGGGGGGGGGGAGGGAGGGGGGAGGGGGAGTGAAGTGAGAAGAAGAAGAGCACAAACCGCAGGAAGCGTACGTGGAGATTGAATTATTCACGACACACGTCTGTCCGGCCGTTCTTACACCTTTCCCATTTCGCTGTCGGCTCGCTTCTCGCTTCCCCAAGGCGAGCTGCTGTCTTGGTTCGTGTCGGGTTCTGTGTGTGTAAGGAAGAGAGACAGGAGTAATAGTCAAAGGACACGGGAGTGGACCACTGCTTCTACCATCACACTTGGGGAGGGCCAAACGGATTGTAGCGACAATAGCAATAGAACAGAGGTGAGTGCACACGTTGAGGTTTTTTTTTGTTGTTGTTGCTGTTGGTTGGGCTGGTTGGTTACTGCTTCTTCTTCTTCTTCTCGTTCGTTCCCACGTGCACAGCCTGAGAAGAGATGAGCGGAGTTGATGGCCATCGCTCTTTCTGCGTGCCTACTGCCGAACAGTTGGTGTGGAATGGAATGGAGGAGTTAGCTATTGGTATGTAGCTTTGGTCAGGAGTAGACGGGGTGTCTTTTCATTCATTTATTTATGTTTACTTTGTATGTATAATGTAGGTATGCATGTATGCATGCATGCAGATGTACTGTATGTTATGTATGTGTATGTGTATGTATGTATGCATGTATGTATGCATGTATTTGTCTTGTTTAGTCATTATTCATTTATTCATGTATTTATTAATGTTTTGATGGTTTAGCGGGGTCAACACCACTTTGAACTAGGGGATAGATATCCCAAGACAATAGAAAGGCAAAAAAAAAAAAAAAAAAAAAAAAAAAGGAAAAAAAAAAATATGTGGGTGTGGTGTGTGTGTGTGTGTGTGTGGTGTGTGGGAGTGTGTGACTATTTGGAATCTTCATCCAACCCCACCATCCCTTCAAAACAAGAGAGGGTTATTCAGGGTTTTCCTCTGCCATTCCCTCAACACGCACACCCGCCTTAAAAAAAATGTGTTTAGCCTGCATATTTACACCCCCGCCCTCCCACTTCCTATATACAGTCAGTTGGGTTTAGACAAAGGTGTAGTTCTAGACTCTTTTCAAATAGATGGACCTATACTTCCCCAAGCCCCCTCCCCCGTCCCCCCCCCCCCCCCTCCCCACACACACAACACATCACCCTGGTTCACTAACAGATACGTCTTAAGATTTCTCGCGCTAGCTTACATGCGTGGGTTAATATTCGGGTGTGTGTGTGAGTACGCCCGTACATGCGTGGGAAAGAAAGACAGCTTACATGCCAATGTGACACAAGTGCCAATGTGACCAAGCGTGTTGTGACAAAATGTCGTTGTGACCACGTGTCGTGTGACCAAGTACCGGTGTTGCTTCATCCCGGTTTGCCTCTTTTACCCACTATTTACCAGCTATTTAGTCTCTTGAGTACCTGTACCTTAGTTTCTACAATGCAGATGACTAGTGGTCAGTTCCACTGACCATGTGGCAATTATGACGTAATCGGAGATTTGAAACTATTTTACAGCATTAGAGTCTCTTGTACCCTGTGTACCTAGCTTGTACAATGCAGATGACTATAGTGGTCAATGCACCTGACCACTGGACATTATGACGTAAATCGGAGATTGAAACTATTTAACAGCTAATTAGTGTTCCCGAGTGAAGTGCTGGTACCTCGTACAATGTCGATTACTTGTGGTCAGGCCACTGACTACTAGTCATTATGACATAAATCGGAGATTTTAACTATTTCACAGCTAAATTATAGTCTCCCGAGTACCTGGTGTACCTGTACAAATGGAGAACGATTGGTGGTCAGTGCCACTGACCACTGGTCACTATGACGCGTAAATATTCGATACTTTTACAGTTTAATCAGTGTCTATGAGTGTTTAGTAGCCTTGTGCAATGCAGACAAACCAGTGGTCAGTGTCACTGACAATGGTCACTTTAATGTAAACAAAGAGATTTCAAATATTTTTACAGCTAATTGTGTTTTCTGAGTGCCTGTGTACCTTGTGCAATGTAGATGAAGGGAGGGGGGGGGGGGGGGGGGGGAGAGGGTCAGTTCCGCCAACTAGGGGGGGGGGGGGGGGGGGGGGGGGGTAAGTTCCAGCTAGCCGGGAATGAACCCGGGGGTTAAAGCAGGCTAGCCCAGACTTACCCCGGGGTAAGTTCCAAGGGGAGGGGGGGGGGGGGTGTTTAAGTTTCGGGGGGGTAAGATTAGGGCTGTTACACGGGGAGGTGGAGGAGGGAGGAGGTGGGGAGGTAGTAGGGGAGGTAGGGAAGGGGATGTGTTGTGTAGGGCAGGAGTTTCTTCTCTCTCTCTCTCTCTCTCTCTCCTCTCTCTCTCTCTCTCTCTCTCTCTCTTTCTGACGGCAGGGGGGAATGGTGTGGTAGGGTGACTGTGGTAGGGGTGACGGTCAGGGTGGGTGGTAATCGTCAAACGGTTTCTGTTTGTCGCAGGCATGGTGGTGGTGGTGTGTGGTGATGGGGGTTGGCGTTTGGAGGTCGGAGGGTCGTCGGTGGGTGGGGTGGTGGGGGGGTACGTCATACGGTCGTGGCGATTGAGGAGAGAGAGAGAGGAGAGAGAGGAGAGAGGAGAGAGAGAGAGAGAGGAGAGACGAGGGAGACAGCAGAGGAGAGGAGAGAGAGAAGAGAGAGAGAGAGAGACTCTGTAGACCATAGTAATATCTCCCTGTCTCGCTTTCTGTCTGTCTGCTCTGTCTATCTGTGTGCCCTGTCTGTCTGTGTGTCGTCACTGTGTGTCTGTTCGTCTCTCTCCATCTGTGCATGCGGCGCGCGCGCGCCGCGCGCGTGTGTGTGTGTGTGTGTGTGGTGTGAGTCAGGAGTATATGTGTGTGTGTGTGCGCGCGCGCGTGCGTGTGTATGTGTGTGTGCGTGCGCCAAACGTTGTGCGGAGGGGGAGATCCTCTGAAATCCCATTAGACCTTGCCTTCAAAAAAACGCTGACGACTCGGATAGGCAGAGCACAGTGTTGCTCGCTGTCTGTCCGTGTGTGTCTGGTGTGTGTGTGCGTGCGTGCGTGCGTGTGTGTGTGTGTGTGTGTGTGTGTGTGTGGGTGTGTGTGTGTGTGTGTTGTGTGTGTGTGTCTCTCTTCTCTCTCTCTCTCTCTCTGTGTAGATAATGTATGCATGAAGTACGTAAGTACGTCTGCTCTGTCTGTCTGTCTGTCTGTATGGTATGTATGTATATATGTCTATTTTATCAATCGTTTTCGTTCGATCGTTATTTATCAATCTCTCAAGATCTGTATGTCCAAATATTCCATCTTGTTAGCATCGTTGGCAAAACGAGAACGTCGCAAACTCTATCTCTGTCACCACACACACACACACACACACACACACACACAACACACACACACACACACACACAACTCACACTCTTCTCTACCTACTTCTCTCTCGCTCTCTCTCTCTCTCTCCTCTCTCTCTTCTCTTATATATCTATCAGTACGGACCTGTGTTATCCAACTACCCATCTCGTTCTACCATTAGCAAACGAACATAATAGAATTTGTTCACAGCAAATTCAAGTGAAATGTGTTTTTACCAGTGGATGAAGGAGAGAAAAGAAAAAAAACACGTCTTCTTTGATATATCGGTCGTGAATAGAATTACCCTGACAGCTGTAGTTATTCATCGATATCTACCAAGTTAACAAGGTGATATGTTTAAACGCAAAAAAACCCAACCCAAACAAACAAAAAACAGTGTTTGGACGCCATATCAGCTGGAGGCGTCTACAAGAGAAAGAGAGAGAGAGAGAGAGGAGAGAGAGGAGAGAAGAGGAGAGAGAGAGACGAGAGAGGATGAGGAGAGAGAGAGAGAGACGGGAAGAGAGAGAGAGAGAGGGGGAGAGAGAGAGAGGAGAGAGAGAGAGGGAGAGGGAGGAGTGGGGGAGGGGGGGTGGGGGCGGCGATGGGGGGGGGGCAGTTGGGCACTTGTGTGAATTGTGGAATGCATCTACTGTCTCCTTTAAATGCTAATGTCATGCATTCTCGTTATGACGATGTATCACTTTCAGGGCTGAAATTATTTCATGCTTCGGTTACCACGACATAGGACGTCCTGAACACCCCATATCTCTCTCTCTCTTCTCTCTCTCTCTCTCTCTCTCTCTCTCTCTTCTCTCTCTCCTCCTCCCCATCCCATCCCTTCTTACACGACCCCGACCCCCCTCCCTTCTGTGTGTGAGTGTGTGTATGTGTGTGTGTGGTGTGTGTGTGTGTGTGTGTGTGTGTGTGGTGAGTGTGTGTGAGTGTGTGTGTGTGTGTGTGTGTGAGAGTGTGGTGTGTTGTGTGTGTGTGTGTGTGTGTGTGTGTGTGTGTGTGTGGGTGTGTGTTTTTATAACGTTAAATGCTGGTATGTTAAAATACTAGGCGTTTGCCTTAATGAGCAGTATAACCGCGTATTTGTTTTTCCATTTTAATCCTAAAACAGGTAGGGGGAACAACACACACACACACACACACACACACACACAACATACACACACACACGCACACACACGCACGCACACACACACACACACACACACACACACACACACACGCACGCACGCACGCCACGCACGCACGCACGCACACACACCCACACACGTACGCACGTACATACACCATGTGTGGGCAACATATATACACATACACACAAACAATCGGAACGCTCCCACACCACGTACAGACTCACACACACACATACACACACGCACGCCCATACATACACAACAAGCATACACCCACAAACATACTACATACACAGAGAGAAACACACACTCACACACACGCGCGCTCGCGCCATGCACAGACACATACACACACGCACGCGCGCGCGCTCACGCACAGACACATACACAAACACACACACACACACACACACACACCACACACACACACACACACACACATTCACTGTTGGGTATAATGGACATTTTGTTTCGTGATACTTTAATCTGTTTCCATCACCAGGCCTGCTTCGTTTTCAATACACACGAACCACGACAGAACACTGCTTCAAGTAAGTGGGAAGGGGGAGGGGGGGGGGGGGGGGGGGGGGGGGGGGGGGGGGGACGGAGGAGGGGGCGGGCAATGGAAACTGAATGTGATAGAAGGTCAACAAATCGATCCTCTGCCATTTTCTTGGACCATATTTGTAAAAAAGGAATTGACATGACTCCTCCAACCGAACAACGCGGACACAAACGAATCCCAAGACAAAAACACGACGCGTTTCGACCTCTTAGGTCTTGTTCAGGCAAGATTAAAAAAAAGCAAACAAACAAAAACCAAATACTCAGGGCAACGAAAACTAAGAACGAGCCATCGCTTACCTTTGTCGAACTCGGCGCAAGATGGGCGTTGAATCACGTTGTCCCTGTTGTTGGGTGGGAGTCATAATTTTCCCTTTAAAGATGTGTTTGAGATCTTCGCCTGCAGTCGTCGCACTTTGCGACTATTGTATTGTTCTTCATCCCTTGTGAGCAACAGGGGTGTGGATCGCCTGTCAGCCTTACATCTTCACCCAGCGAATGTGCGTGTAGAAACAGAACCATACAGCCCTCCTCCACACCACCTCTCACCCCCTCCCCCCTCCTCATCTCTCCTCCCCATCTTCCCCCCTCCACACCTTCCCTTCCTGTTTGCCCCCCCCCCCCCCCCCGCCCCTGTCTTAATGACCAGGTGATGTTTAAGATATTGTGAACGATGATGTCAAAAATAAAAGAGACGTTTTTCCATCGTCTACTCACAAACACAAAAGGGAAAAAGGATGTTCAATGATATTAGACCCCCCCCCCTCCTCCCTCTCCTTTTCTCTTCCCAAATAGCTACAGAGGAATGTGGGAGGGAGGAGGAAGGGAAGGGACGGGGGGGGGGGGGGGGGGGCAGGGGAGGTATGGAAGGGAGGTATGGAGGGAGGGATGAGGAGTGAAGAAGAAAGAAATTCCACTTCAGTTCGAGAGAAAATTTCAAGCTAAGAATCGACGTCCAGCTTACATTCTGATCCACATCAAAGTTTCCATGTGTTCCAAATGTCTATTAAGTTCAATGAAAAAAAAAAAACAAACAAACAAAAACAGATTGGACCTCTTGATGTTTACTGTAACATTGGACACACAAACAACATACAACAACAACAACAACAAACCAACAACAATAACAACCACCACAAACCTAAGGATCAAACAATACATAAAACATGTAACTGTGTGGCACAGATAATTATTTTACATGAGTTTACCGCTTTAAAAAAAAAAAAAAAAAAAAGTTGATATGGTTGGTGATGATCTGAAAGAAAGATAACTCCCTCTGAATGCTGACGAAGAGACTATGACAGAAAAGTATGGAGCAGCTATGTATTGTGGAACGGGAATGAGCGGCTTCTTGGAATGGTACCCAAACGAGATGGAAGGAGGAAAGAAAAAAAAAAAAAAAGAAGAACAGAAAAGAGAAAGAAAGGACAAAAAAGGGGTACCAGAAAAGAAAGAAAAAAAAAAAAAAAAAAAAAAAGAAAAGACAAGAAAAAAAGAAAAAAAAGAAAGAAAAAAGGAAAGAAAGAAAAGAAAAGAACGAAAGAAAGAACTCTCTGTGTTTGTTTTTGGTTGAGAGTTTGGGTTTGAAAAAAAAGGGAGAAAGAAAAGAGAGAAAGAACAAAAAGAGAAGGGAGGAAAGAAAGGAGAAAGAACAACAAATCTTTGTTTTTGGTTCTGTTGTGAGTTTGGGTTTTATGTATAGTTCCGTTGAAAAAAAAAAAAAAACACATCTTTTATGAGAAGTTATGCATGTTAGCAACGATTAAAAAAAAAAAAAACCGAGTCACTCACTGGCATATTTTGAGTCAGTCAGTTGGCATTCTATGTTTTTTGTTGTTCAACAGTACAGTAACAGACTCATATGATCTTATTCCTTTGAAAGGTTTCCTCTTTGTTTTCTTTTTCTGCTTGTTGTTTCTTCATCTTTTTCTTCTTTGTGTCTTTGTTCTTACTCTTGTTCGTGTTTCTTGTTGGTGTTCTTGTTCTTGTTCTTGTTCTTGTTCTTTCTCCTCCTCTTCTTCTTCTTCTTCTTCGACGTCGTCGTCGGTCGTCCTCGTTGTCGTTTTTTTTTATTCCCCTTTTCTTTCTTCTCCTCCTTGTCCTCCTCCTCCTTCTTTCTTCTCATTTTTCCCGAGGGGTGTGTGTGTGTGTGTGTGTGTGTGTGTGTGTGTGTGCGCGCGCGCGCGCGCGCGGCGCGTTTTTTGAATTGTAGTGCATATATGTCAGTAGCATAATGTACTTAGGAATACACATGTGGATTGTTGCATTATTGCTAAACTTCTTTTCTGTATGGGTATGTGATTTGCACCTATAATGTTTACTGACCCAGCGTGCATTATGTATTTTCAGAAAAAAAAATCAAATTTTCTAGCGTGCTACGTCTGATAATAAAGAAAGAGTGGTCCACGAAATCTGTGTGCAGCCTATTGCATTTACTGGAAACTAAAAATAGCTCCAATGGAGAAAGACCTGAAGATGAAAGTGAATGCGAGCTTCTCGTTTTATTGTCGCTCATAGTCACGATCTGCATACAAATTGGGGACAGGATTATGGACTCTGGCGGACAGAGACGTTAATTAAATGCTCGTGTGCAAATAGCCGGGCTACAGCATAAACCCACGGACATTATAACGCGGGAGATGAGAATAACGTGACAAACGCCGAATTCAATGACGCGACCAACACTTCATTTGACAAGAATTTAACCATTAGGGGACCCACAAACACACACACACACACACACACACTTGTGACATCTTTTAGGCGTTGGTTTCCCCAAATAGAACAATATGACGTCAAAGGTTGAAGTTGTCAGTGAGGTAATTTCTGATAGGAGTGGGTTTTCTTTCTGTTTGATTTCCTCTCTCCATGGCGTTTCTCCCCACCCCCTACCCCTTCCCTGACGTCCCCGTCCCGCGCTGCTCGTAACGGCTTTGTCCTCCACAGCCACATCTGGAAACGCCGTGTCACCATCAGCAGCACCGACAATCCACCTACAGAGAAATCAATACGAAGCCTTCGCGACGAAACCCAGCTGAGGAGACACAACCACCGCCGATCTTTCACTTCAGTAGTGTTAAGTGGGCGCCGG
>JADBJO010010563.1:45000-47500 GCA_016801955.1 Conus betulinus | reverse complement strand
GATTTCTGTAACGGAAAAAAGCCACCGTTAGAACTTGAAACACACACACACACACACACACACACACGACTGAAACTGGGTGATCAACTTAATTCATCCCCCCCCCCAAAACTCTTTCAGTCCTACGGTTACTTACCCTGACGAACGCATGGTGCGTTCGACTTACTTCACCTGACCGACTCATGGTTCGTTTGACTTTAGTGAAGATCTCTCGAATGCGCATGTAGGGGGCTTAGAAGGCCCAGTGTGTAACGCATTGTTTTCTTGATCCGTGGGTCGTGGGTTCAGTGCCCAGTCGAGACAGCCACGATAGAGGAAATGTTCTCTTTGGAGTCTTCTGTAGACTCTTGAATCTCCTCCGCGTCCTTCACAGGGGACTTACAGCTATGGTCCCGTGAATGACTGCATGCAGTTTTTACAGCTATGGTCCCCGTGAATGACTGCATGTAGTTCTTACAGCTATGGTCCCCGTGAATGACTGCATGCAGTTCTTACAGCTATGGTCCCCGTGATGAAGGAATGACTGCATGCAGTTCTTACAGCTATGGTCCCCGTGAATGACTGCATGCAGTTCTTACAGCTATGGTCCCCGTGATGAAGGAATGACTGCATGCAGTTCTTACAGCTATGGTCCCCGTGAATGACTGCATGCAGTTCTTACAGCTATAGTCCCGTGAAGGAAAGACTGCATGCAGTCTTACAGCTATGGTCCCGTGAAGGAATGACTGCATGCAGTTCTTACAGCTATGGGCCCGTAATGACTGCATGCAGTTCTTACAGCCATGGTCCCGTGAATAACTGCATGCAGTTCTTACAGCTATGGTCCCGTGAATAACTGCATGCAGTTCTTACAGCTATGATCCCGTGAATGAACGACTGCATGCAGTTCTTACAGCTATGGTCCCGTGAATAACTGCATGCAGTTCTTACAGCTATAGTCCCGTGAATGACTGCATGCAGTTCTTACAGCTATAGTCCCGTGTATGACTGCATGCAGTTCTTACAGCTATAGTCCCGTGAATGACTGCATGCAGTTCTTACAGCTATGGTCCCGTGAAGGCATGCATGCAATAAAATAAAAGATCGGTGCTTGCTTGTTAAACCTGCTTCATCTTTTGGACACTGCGTCCGCCGAGCACGGAATCGGACTAAGGGATGTTTAACGTGCACAAGCCTGTTGTGAGGACACACACAAATGGGGCTCAGCCTCCGAGCAGGTTGGGATATAAGACTGGGGAAAAGTGTGTGTGTGTGTGGGGTAGGGCGGAGCGGGGTGTGTGTGTGTGTGTGTGTGTGTGTGTGTGTGTGGGGGGGGGGGGGGGGGGGGGGGTAGGGAATCCTGCATAACATTTCAGCCACCAATCGATGTCAGAGTTCGCACTGTCGATCCTCACAATGTGTTCTTCAGTCGAACGACTTTACCACGAATGTTTGAGACAACTGTTTATGGCACGGTTCTGGCGTCAATCTTCGAAGAAAAAAATGTTAAGAGAGAGAGAGAGAGAGAGAGAGAGAGAAGAGGGGAGGGGAGAAAGAGAGAGAGAGAGAGAGAGAGAGAGAGAGAGAGAGAGAGAGAGAGAGAGAGAGGTGGGGAGGAGGAGGGGGAGGAGAGGGGAAGAGAAAGGGAAAGAGAGGCATCGAAGACGACTTGCGCCATTCAAATCATACCAAGAGCCAAACGTGTATATTAAAACAAAGCAAAGCAAAACCAATAGCAACAACAAACAAACAAACAAACAAACGAAAAAGCTTACGGGGATACAAAGTAACAGGCTGACAAACACGCGAATGAACTGTAGCAACCAAACAACAATGACGATAATAACGATAACAACAACAACAACAACAACAACAATAAAGAAAAAAAAAAAAAAAGGGGGGGGGGGGGGGGGGGGGGGGGGGCGGCGGCGTACAAAATCATGGTTCATTGTTTCGTTTTGACAGCTTTAGCTCTGCATACTTATTCATGTGTACGTATTTTTTTTACTTTTCAAGATACTTATCTATTTATTGTTCATTGAAATCATATTTTTATTTGTTAATATTTGATTCATTTTCTTGAAAATGTTTATATTCATTTTCTTTCTTTCATTTTTCTTTCTTTTGTTCTTGTTTCTTTTTTTTTCTTTCTTTGCTTTTCTTGCATTTCTTCCTCCCTTTCTTCCTTCCTTCTGTCCAAACCCTTTCCCCCCCCCCTTCCTTCTTTCTTTCCTTCTTCAATTTTTTATCCTTTCTGTTTTTTCCACATATGTCCTTCCCCCCTCCCCCTCCCCCTCTTCTTTTTGATTTCCTCCTCTTTTTCTTTCCTTCTGTTTCCTTTTATATTATTCTCTCTTTTTCTTTCTGTCTATTATTCACCCCCCCCCCCCCCCCCCCCCCTGTCTAGTCCTTTTTCTTCCCTATTTTCTTTCTATCCTTATGTTAATTTTTCTATCTCTTTCCCCGTCCATTCTCTTTTACTTACTTACTTTCTTTCTTTCTTTCGTTTTTTTTTTTTTCT
>JADBJO010010563.1:17500-40000 GCA_016801955.1 Conus betulinus | reverse complement strand
GATTTTCTCAAAGGGGAAATAAACTTACAACATTTGCCGACAAGGTTTCTGTCTCCCAAGGTGGGCAGCATTAGGTAAAGAGAGCTATTGACAGCAGATTTAGGTATTGTTGAAGAATTTCAACAGATGAAAATCATAGAACTTAGTAACATGGATACATCTATCAATATTCTATCAGCTCCTGCAGATGTCGATTGATGAGACCTGAAGAAAGCAGCCTTCTTGGGGAAAAAAACTACGGTACAAACGCTGCGGTATTCAAAAACCCCGAACCAAAAATGTAACATATTCCAATCATCGTGCATCGTGCTGGAAAAAAAAAAAAATGCAGCGATTGTTACATTTTGTTGTTGTTGTTGTCCAGACTGTTGCGTTGTAACACTTTTGGGGCGACTGTTGCTTTGTTACATTTTACGTCGTATCGTTGTCTTTCTTGTCCCGCGCCTCCTTCAGCCCTCCACCCCCCTCCCCTTTCTTGCCCCCCCCCCCCCCCGACATTCCCCCATCCATTGCTTTCAATATTTGTTTTTGATTATGTTGTGTCAAAACTGTTTATTCATTTTTTCAAGCTTTTTTTTTTTCTATTTTTTTGTCGAAAAAAAATCTCCTGACACTCCTAATCGTATAATTATCGTTTTTTTTTCAAAATGAGTGTTGTCTGTCAACAGAATGTGCTGTCTGTCTGTCTGTCTGTCTGTCTGTCTCTTGAAGACTTAAAGAACGAGTTCATGCGGAGCCGAAGTATTGCATTTTTTCCCGAATTTATCTATCAAAGATTAGTGCGTTTACTTATTACTTGATTTGTTTGTTTATTTATTCATCTGTCTTTCTGCCTGCCTCTCTATCTACCTACCTATCTATATACTTACCTATATATCTACTTACCTAACTACATGCCACCTATGTCTATGTCTATATACCTATGTCTATCTATCTGTCTATCTATCTACCTACCTGTCTATCTATCTATTTATCTATCTATCTATCTATCTATCTATCTATCTATCTATCTATCTATCTATCTATCTCTTTCTCTACCTATCTGTCCGTCCGTCCATTCTATCTACTTACCTATCTATCTACCTACTTACCTATCTATCCATTTATCTGTCCATCTGTCCATCTCTCTGTCTCTCTCTCTCTCTCTCTCTCTCTCTCTCTCTCTCTCTCTCTCTCTCCACCTACCCACCTACCTCTCTCTCTACATATCCATCCGTCCGTCCATTCCACCTCTCCCCACCCCCTCCTCTCTCTCTCTCTCTCTCTCTCTCTCTCCCCAATTCCGCGCCATCCTTCAGGTAATAGCCAAGGCCGTGGTAATAAGATAATGGCGGTGGCACGATCTCTCTGTCGTCTGTGTGTCTGTCTGGCAGATAATCTGGCAAGACCATGGTAATAAGATAATGGCAGTGGCATGGCCTCTCTGTCGTCTGTGTGTCTGTCTGGCAGATACCTTGGCCGCCCCTTCCGTCCTCCTTCGCTCTCCCTCCGTTTTCCTACTTTTCTGTCCGTCCCACTTCTTCCCCCCCCCCACGTCCTTCCCCCCTCCCTCCCCGCTCCCTTCTTTCACCTCTCCTTGCCCTCTCTGACACATTTTTTCCCTCTCTGTCCCTTCCCCCCCCCCCCCCCCCCCCCTCTCCATGGTCTCCATCTGTCAATGTACCTCTCCCTCTTTCTGTTTTTCCTATATGGGTCCGTTGTACTCCCCTCCCCCCCCCCCCCCCTCCCCCCGCGTTTTCCCCTCTTGTCTCTCTCTCTGAATGTCTTAATCCAGTCACTCCCTCCCTAAACACCCTCTTCTTTTTTTCATTGCACATCATCTGACAGGACTCGCCTCCCACTGTTTGACAACCGGAGCTGTCATGAGAAGATTGTACGCCTTTTTGCCCTCCCCTACCCCCCCCCCTCCCCCCCATCCCCCGCACTCTAGCCCCACCCCTGTGTCGCTTATTTAGCTTCTGTCGTGTTTGTTTCCAGCGTAGTAAGGGGATGTTGTCTTCTTCCAGCGTGTAAGGTAGCAAGCAACAAGTCTGTCGCTTTCTGGACCCCAGCGTAGCGTGTGAATTCGTGTTGGATGGGCAGCTAATGTTAACCTGCTCTGTTTGGTAGGTCTCTCTCTCTTTTCTTTTCTTTTCAAAACGATTTTAAGGGGTTTTGGAGGGTGCTTTGTAAAACAAAACAAAGCAAAAAATAAAACAAACCAGGAAACAAAAGACAAAAAAAAGAAGGAAAAAAAAAAAAAGGAAAAAAAAAGAAAGAAAAGAAAAAACGCTTTTCTGGAGAACTTCCAGTATTACAATTTGTCTGAAAGTAATACCCTTCTCAATATTGGTCGGGTCCTTTCTCTTTTCTTTTTTTTTTTTTTTTTTTTTTTTTTTTTTTGAAAAATACAATTAAATATTGAGTGTTCCTGCGGGTGGTATCGTGCTAGTGAGGAAATTTCTTGATATCTTGTCTAGGAAAGACGTGTGCCCACACACACACACACAAAAAGTTTTAGCCATATGTTTGTTTCATAGGATGTCTAACATTGAATCTCCTGCAGATTGTTGGATGTCTTGACATCGTAACAGGCGCAGATAATCTTAGAGATTTCAGTCATGTGACCTCTTAGTTTTCAGTGTTCAAGATGAGGTCATTTGAGGCGTTTTGACCTTTTTTTCATGATGTAATGCACTCAGACCAATGATTTGTTTGGCAAACCGTCTTTGAACATTTTGGAAAAGGTATGAACTACCTACGCCTTTTCAGACTTGAGGACCACAGCAAGTTACCATGGTCTTGAATCTGATCTTATCGCCTGCTACCCCTCCTGGGGCACAGGCCGCCGACCAAGGACCTCCAGGCATCTCTGTCCTGGGCTCTTTTCCCCAGCTGGTTCCAAGTCATCCCCATGTTCCTGATGTCAGCTTCCAGGTCCCGGTGCCAGGTGTTCCTTGGCCGACCTTTTTTTTTGGCTTTCTTTGGGGGGCTTCCATGTTAGAGTTTGTCTGGTGGTGTTGCTTGCTTGCTGGCTTCCGCAGTGCGTGTCCAATCCAGCCCCAACGCCGTTTCCTGATTTCCTGTTCCGGTTTGAATGAGCCAGGCCAAAGTCTTCAAGATCGGTGTCACTGCATCCATGATTTTGAACTGGATACGACAGGGAATCGTGTCGTGGAGTCTTTAAGCTGTATTTTAATCATCGGTTGTAGCAGCATATCAATCCAAAGAACTGTCCTGAACTGGATGAAATAGAGTATCACCTCAGAGATACTTTTAGCTTTTTTCTTTTCTCTCAATCGTCAGTCGAAGCAGCATGTTAATCAGAAGGGGGTAATGCTGTCCGCTTCGTGCATTTTAGGTCTTTGAACCACCAGTTACTGATGCAGGGAGAAATAGAGAAGTACACTATTGGGTGAAAAATTGTGTGAAAAGAAACTACTACCAGGATTCACATAACATGGATTGAATTGAACATTCGGTAATGGGTAATGTTGCTTATAGCCCTGCCGACCGCATAGGGTCATATCAGGGCTGTCACCAATGTAGAAGTCAACTCACAAGTCATAAAAAACAACAAACAAAAACAAAAAAGCCACCCCCACCCCAAACATACCACACATCTCTTTTAAATACACCCTCTAAAAAAAGCACAAGAAACTTCGTTAGAAATCTTACTTCCGTAAAATCTTTGATCAGATGAAAAATGTTAATCTCTTGCAGAAATTTAAAGATCACACATAAGTCAACAAAGAAGACGTACAGAAAGATAGGTTCAGGCCGACACGGATTTGGAAATATTTAGAAAACAAAAGGGTGGTTGGGAGGGGGAGGGGAGGAGGCAGTGACGAAGTCAGCAATATTAACCCTTTGTATTTAGAAAACAAAAAGGTGGTTGGGAGGGGAGGGGAGGCAGTGACGAAGTCAGCAATATTAACCCTTTGTCTGACCGCGCATGGGAGCCTTCCAATTCTGTCTTGTGTACAGAATGATGCGAAGGCCCGGCTACAGTTCATAGCTAACTAGCTAGATGGATAGATAAATAGATGGGTAGATAGAGAGATAGATAGATAGATAGATAGATAGATAGATAGATAGATAGATACATGCATACATACATACATACATAGACAGTCAGATAGATAGATGGATAGATAGATAGACAGATAGACAGACCGATAGATAGATAGATAGCTGGACAGATAGACAGACAGACAGACAGACAGACAGATAGATAGATAGATAGATAGACAGATAGATAGATAGATAGACAGACAGACAGATAGATAGATAGATAGATAGATAGACAGACAGGCAGATAGATAGGTAGATAGAGAGACAGATATATAAAAAAAAATAGATAGATAACAGATAGATAAACAGAGATCAATGGGTGAAAAAATACGTAGACAGACGGACAAATGGATGGATACATAGACAGATAGACAGACACACAGACAGACAGACAGGTAGATAAATGGATAGATAGGAAAAAAAAAATCAAAAGGCTGAACGGTAGAGTGGGAAAAAGGAAAGGGGTAGGGTTAAAGGGGGGAGGAAGTGAGCTGAAGAAGAGAACGTTCAAACGAAACTGAAACCCTCCGCGGCCAATGCTTGGCAGCCCAAAGAGCTTCTGTCTCCGTGAACAGGCCGATCTGTTACGGCCAGTCTGGAAAACGCCTTTTGTTCGCTGGATGAAGCTCATCAGTAGATCCAGTCAGTTCATGTTCATTCTCCCTCCCTCTCCAGGAATCCGACAGAGAAACACTATACGTACAAAAACGATTTTTCTTTAAAAACTAGAAACTGCGAAACCTTTTTCTCAGTTTTCTGTTTGCCAAAGACTCGTGCGGTCGTAGATTGACACAGAGGACCAGGTGACGAGGCACCAATTTTAGATGTGCAAGGTGTCCAAAAAAGTGTTTGAGGGGAGGTGACTGCGCGCGCGTGAACACACACACACACACACACACACACACACACACACACACACACACACTCTCACGATGTACAAAAAGACTTATTTCCCATTTGTGGTGTACATTTTTCTCTTAAGTGTACGATTGTGACAGTTGTACTATATGTAGAACTATTTAACATTTTCTGTTCAAACATTTACCGAATCGTTCCCGTGTAATAGTGTATAAAATATTGTTCTGAAAATACCCATTCTGTGTAAAGAAATAGCAATTGATTAATAATTATTTTCCCATAAAATTGTTATTGCCCTTTTGCTGTTGTGCGTCGTCATTGTAATTGGAATAACAGTAAAATTGGTATCCATATCTATAAAGTTGCAAAATTCGATATTCATACACCGTATATATTCAGAGTAAATGGCAACGTTGACGTTTACCACAAACGTTTACCACACACACACACACGCGCGCGCGTGCGTGCGCGCGCGCGCGCGCACTCACGCGATTAAGTTTGAGTGCATAGACTTACTTTGATAACATATGTGTCCAAAATGGCTATACAATATATTCTTTTTTTTTTGTGTCAACTCAGGACGAAACACAGACTAGCGCAGAAGAAGACCACACGAAGATCCGAACCACAAACCACCCCACCTCCACCATGTCGTCGCACGCCCCCTTCAAGTTCTGCTCCGCCAGTTTGTCAAAGACCAGAGCCCTTCTCGTCCCTATTTTCGCCTCGCTTTCGTCCTGGTGGTCATGGCTACGCGTCACGTGAGCGGAGAAACGGGCTCCCGATTGGTGGAGCCGCCGGCCCGGTCCAGTCTATGGCGGTACGGTTACGGGACGCCGGTAGATTTCCGGGACGACCAGCTCAACTGTGGGGGCTTTGAGGTGAGTCCTCGATGAAAAAAAAAAATGCATGGCTATTAGCTTTCGTCAAAATTTCGAGGAATTTGTCAAGAAAAAAAAAAAAGCGTAAAAGGTAAATTGTAAAGACATAACTGAATGAATGCATAAAAAAACAAACAGCAAACAAACAAGCAAAGAAATAGATAGATAGATAAATAAATAGATGAATAAAGAAACAAATATATAAACAAATCAAAAAATAAAGTGAGGTGATTGCCGGTGGAAACTGAAACAAAACTGAAAGAAAAAAAGTTTCATCCCACATCATTTTGCGCCCAATGTGACGAGATGAGTGACTGTTCGTTCTTCGTTTTCATTGTTTTGAGTGTTGTTTATCTTGCCTGAAGAAGACCAAAGAGATCAACACGCATCGTGTTTTGTCTTGTAATGTGTCGTTTTCCTTCGGCGGAATCGTAATTTTTCTTTTACGTTAGATGAATAGATGAATTAAAACAAAACAAAACAAAACAAAACAAAAAAAACGAAAACAAAACCCAACCAAAAAACCCCTCCAATTTCTGAAATTGGAGAACAATTTCATTGTGTCTTATGTTGTTAAAATTTCGGAGTAGGAGAATTGGGGGGGGGGGGGTGGACGTGGGGGGAGGGGAAGTGGGGAGGAGGAGCGAAGAGAGGTAGGAGCAGGTTGGTATTTTCTTTCTGTTTTCCTTTTTCTTTATTTTCTTTTTTTTATTTTTTTTTCCTGTGTGATAGGATTCATCAAAATGTTTGCAAAAATTAAACCAAAATTCTGCAGCAGCAAAACGTTGTTGGTCGATGCTTTTTTTTTTTTTTTTTCCTTTTGAGTCTTACAGCCAACGGTTGGAACATTAGGGAATTAAAAAAAGACTCTTAGGGAATTAAAAAAAAAAGACCCATTAAAAAACAAACAAACAAACAAACAAACAGTTTCCTTCTTTACCTCATACTGACAATTAATTTTTCTTTTACGCCAAAATGGTTGGCAGTTATGATAATGCCAAGCAGAATACCTGTCAGTCACAGAACGTCACCACTAGTCGTGCTCTGGAGAGGAAAAAAAAAAAGAAAAAAAAAAAAAAAAAAAAAAAAAAAAAAAGAAAAAAAAGAAAGGAAAAACAAAATTGCGGATCGTAATTACACAATATTTCTTTTCTAACATCTCGTCACCGCAGAAGCCATGACGAAGCAGAAGAACTCGTGTGTAGGAAGATTAATTGTAAAGGGCTGAAAAAGAAAAAAAGCGTTACAGTTGACACACCCAAACATAAAACAATGACAAGAACAAAAAACGCCCCTCTCACCCCAAATAACAAATCAACAACCTCTCCCACTATCACTACACCCTCCGTTCCGCCTCTTGTCCTTTCGTAAACAAAACCACTACACCCCCTCGTTCCGCCTCTTGTCCTTTGGTAAACAAAACAACAGGATGTACAATATCATGGCCTCATAAAGTCGCGCCCGACTTTCAGCCAGCAGAATGAACCTGTGCCGGGGGAAAAAAAAAGTCAGGGGAAGATAAATCCCTGACTGTCCATTTCAAATAGGCATCGTTTGTCAGTTCATGGGTCAAACAAATGTATCAGTTAAATCCATTGCAAATGGAGTTGTTAACATGTCTCAGCTAACGAGTCAAGCACATGGATCGATTAAATTCATTGCAAACAGAGTTGCCATTTCTCAGCTAATGGCTCAAACAAATGGATCAATTAAAACTATTGGAAATAAAGTTGCCATTTTCTCAGTTAATGGGTAAAAAAAAAAGGGATATATAAAATCCCACTGGAAACAAAGTTGCCATCTTTCTCAGTTAACGGGTCAAACAAATGGATCAACAAAATCCATGGCAAATAGAGTTAGTATTTCTCAGTTAACGGGCCAGGCAAAAAGATCAATTAAGTGATGTGAAGTGCACGCCGGATTACAATCGGGACATTGGCTGTTTGCATTACTGACACACCGCTTCACGCAGTTCTTTTTCCATTTTGTTTTTTCACTCTGATCGAATTGTTCAGCTGACTGAGTGATAGGGCACAACTGCTTTAGCCGTCCCCACCAGCGGCATCTGACCCATGAAAGAGGCGAGGTCACTCTTGCTGAACGCGAACTTTAACACAGATTACCTCCTCTCGGCAGCTTTCCGAACATCGCCTATTCTAAACAAAAGAATTGTTATGGCGATAAAGTTGCACAATACAATACGATACAATACAATACAATACACCGCAACGCAACGCAATACAACACAGTGCAATGCAATACAGTACAATACAACACAGCGCACTACACTACACTACACTACACTAACTACACTACACTACTGTAATATACAATAAATGCAGCATAATACAGTACGATATGATTCAACGTAGTAGCTACAATGCAATATAATTCCGTATCATACAAAACAATACTATATAGTAAACGGCAAAATGGCAAAATATATTAATTGTTTTAAATGGTGCCTTTATCATTGCACGACAAATGGCATTCCTTGGTTTAATTTCTTGCTTATTTCTCTATTTCTCTATTCATTTGTTGATGTATCATTTAGATATTCACTATTACAAGAAGAGAAAATTCCACGTTCGCTGGATCATGCATTTTCAGTCAGTAAATCGGCAAAGTATTACAGATTTTTGACAGTTTATTTCTTATCGGTTTAACAGAAGAAAAGGTTTTGGTAATAACTGAGTCAACAGAAGAAACGGTTCGGTGATTGCTGAAGTCAATCTGGAAATTATTTCAATTTTTGTTGTTGTTGTTGCAAACAGTCTCGGTTTTGTCTTCTTTCACGGAAAGAGCATATGATTATTGTAAGAAGATACTGTGTCACTGTCATGGTGAGGTCTGGCATGACTCACGTCTTAATGAAATCTCTTTGTAGGTTCGTCGAGTTTACATGTTTTATTTGCTAGGAAATCAGGCGGGTTGTAGATGGGCCAAGGACCGAAGTATAACACACCGTTAAGTCTGAAGCCTCTCTCTCTCTCTCTCTCTCTCTCTCTCTCTCTCTCTCTCTTCTCAAAAGAAAAAAGAAAAAAGAGGGGAAAAAAAGTCAACACTTGTATTGGCCTTGTGACTACAGAGACAGTACGGGCAAAATGGCGGACTGTGCGGGGTCTGCGGTGATCCCTGGGATGAACCGACCCCCCGGAAATATGAAGCCGGCAATGTCACCACCCTCAATCCCCCGCCCGGTGCGGGTGTATCACATGGGAGGGGACATACCCGTAAGTTGTTCTCTCTCTCTCTCTCTCTCGCTTTGTTTTTTATTTGTTTGATTTTTTTTTCAACCCTTTTCTCTTCTTTCTTTAGTTGATTCCCCACTCCCCCTTCTCCTTTTCGTTCTGTCTGTTATCTTGTTCTGTACCACACCTTATTTTTCATGCTGTGTCTCCCTTTTCCTTTTTTTTTTTTTTTTTTTTTTTTTTTTTAATCTTTTAGTTCGTTTTTTAAAAAAAAAAAATTCTCCCTGTCTTTTACTTTTCCCCTTTGCGCAATTGAAAAACAAAAGAGTATTTATTTTTTTCATTTCATTTTTTCTTCCTTTCTTTCTATTCCTTGTTTCATGCTTTTCTCCGTTTGTTTCTATCTCGTTCTTTTTTTTTTTTCGTCTTTTTTTTTAAACATTGATATTTCTGAGTTTTTCCTCCTCTTCTTTCTTTCTGCTTTAGATTTTTTTGTTACTTGTTATTTGTTTCTGTCATTGTTTCCTTTCTCTTTGTTCTTTCTCATTTAGTTTAGTTCTTCATTAACTATCATTCGTTTTGTTCCTTTTTTTTTTTTTTTCTTCTCTCCATGCTTTATATTTCATTTCTGTTTCTTTCTTGCTTGCCTTTTTCATTAGGATGTTTCGTAGGCTGTTTGAGTTCCTTTCTCCTGCTGTTACATAGCAAGCTCTGGCATGGCCTGTCTCATCCTGTTGCTGCCGTGCAAGGCTAGTTGCTGTTGTTGCAGCCCCTGACGGAGAAGGGGGTTGGCAGGCTTGTAGGTCATGATG
Organism: Conus betulinus; assembly: GCA_016801955.1. NCBI lineage: Eukaryota > Metazoa > Mollusca > Gastropoda > Neogastropoda > Conidae > Conus > Conus betulinus. Next base: position 30,205 of record JADBJO010010563.1, on the reverse strand, counting down.
AATGGGGTCCTGTTCTTGGGAGTTTGGGGGCCTGTGCCCAGAGTCTCGTGGCGAGGGATGATACTGGCTTTGTCGATGGCTTTCTGGATGATGTGGGCCTTACCCCCTCTACGCCGCAAGCGCTGGGAGATCTCTTGGCTGTCAAGGGCTGAAGCTTTCATCCGCTGAGCTGAACCGGCGGGCGCGTAGCATCTTGCTGAAGGGCGTGTTATGTCTGAATGTTTTGGAATGATACGCTGAAGCACTAAGGTACACATGAGCGTCAGCGGGTTTTGAGTACAGATCTGTTTGGAGGAAGCTTTCCTTGACGACGATGTTGATGTCCAGGAAGGGGATGAGACAGGTGATGATTGGTAGGTGAAATTGACTATGTTGTGGAATGTGTTTCACGAAGCCTAGCGAGTTCTTGTTCAGTAAACAAAGTGTGCAAGAACTTGTTAGAAACCAGAAGCTTAAGTCACAAGGTGTCATATGAAATGGTCGATCTGCTAGTGTAACCAGATGAACAAAAAAGAACAAACAATACCCCCCCCCCCCCCCCCCCAACAACAACAAAAAAAGAACAAAACAAAAACAACAAACAAACAAAATACAGAAGCAAAATAGCCACCAATGGTCGATCTGCAGGTATGATCGGGCAAGCAAAAGGAAGATAAAAGCAACCAATGCGACTGTCATGACTTATTTCATTTCTCCTGCACCCCAACCAGGTGGTCATCGACTCTACAGCCTACTTGTACGGCCAGTACGAGTTCCGCCTGTGCCCGCTCAATGCCAGCGACGAGACCCCGTTACAGGACTGCTTCGACGACAATTCTCTGCCCATCCGAGAGTCCGAGCTGGGCTTGACCTACCGCATCGGGCAGACCGGGGGCCCGGTGACCCTGCACCTGGTGCTGCCCAAGAACTTCACCTGTGTCCACTGCCTGCTGCAATGGAGGCACGTCACAGGTAGGTGCACAGGGGACGTTCACTGGTTGGTTGGTTGGTTGTTGTTGTTTTTTTTTTTTTTTTTTAACGCCAATTTTGCGCCGAATTTGTCGAAGATAAGTGATTGCTCGTTCGTTTTCGTCCTGAGTGTTGTTCATCTTACCTGAAGAAGACCTAAGGGGTCGAAACGCGTCGCGGTTTTTTTTTTTTTTTTGTCTTGTGATTCGTTTTGTCTACGTTGTTCAGAGGAATCATTTAAATACTTTCTGAAATTCAATTTTGGGGGTTTTTGGTTTGTGTACGTGCTCTTTTTTTGTGTGTGTTCTCCTTCTTGCGAGGTATGTTATTAGCGGCGAACGGGCGGGATGATGATGATGATGATGATGATGATGATGATGATGACGACGACGACTACGACGACGACGACGACGATGATGATGATGATGATGATGATGATGAGCGTGCGTGCGTGCGTGCGTGCATGCGTGTGTGTGTGTGTGTGTGTGTGTGTGTGTGTGTGTGTGTGTGTGTGTGTGTGTGTGGTTGGTTGGGGTCTGTTCTTGCTGGTGTTAGATGTTGGTGCTCTTGTTGCCATTGTTTACTCTTTGCGCGGTCGCTGTTCTTGTTTAGTGTCGGCGTTTTGTGTTTTTATTGTTGTTTACTGTTAGTGCTGCTGTTGTGATTGTTTAGCGTTGGTGATTGTATTTTTGTTGTTTCTGCTTAGTGTAGTTGTTTTATATGTTGTTGTGTTCTATGCTCATTTCTTGTTAGTGTTGACGTTTTAAATGTTGCTGTTGTATATTGTTTATGCTTTCATTGTTGTTTTTCAGTGTTGGTGGCTTATTTGTTTCTGTTTTCCATAGTGGTGGTGTTTGTGTTGTTGCTGGTGCTTATTGTGTAAGCCTATATCTTTTCTGTGATTGTTTAGTGTTGATGGTTTAAAGTTCTTCAGTCTTGGTGGCTTTATTTATACTTTAGTATTGGTGATTTTAGTTGTTGATATTATTGTTCATTAGAGAGAGATGACTGATCGTTGTGATTTGGTGCTAGTGCCTTGATTGTTGTTGTTTAGGTTGTTCAGAGTGGCGGTTTCACTGTGGATGTTTACTCTTCGTGTTTTGATAGTTATTTATTGTTCAACGTTAGTTCTTATTGCAGTTAAGTGTTGGTTGTTTTATTCTTGTTGTTCTTGTCAACTAGATGAGACCAAAACCGACATGATTGTGATTTTTCGGCCAAAAGAATGAAATCTTCCCCGTCTTGTATCATCTGTCGATCTCACTGACTCATCGGTCGCTTCTTCCACACCTGTAGTCACGGGGGCATGTTGCATGAAATACAGTCCCGTGGGAATTTTCTGCTGAAAGCAAGCCACCAGTCTAGAGATCTCTTCAGGGGACCCTAAAAAACAATACAAATCAGGGTGGCAGTCTGACAAACTGCTCTGGACAGCACTATGAGACATTACATGAAGCAATAGTTTTTGATGCAACTTTTCGACGAAGTTTGGGGGGTAGGGGAAATATAAATGACCATAATTCTGTCTAGAAATGATTTAGACAGACATATGACCCATCAACATTTTTGTTTTTAATCCACTTCAGAAGTGTAAATAGTTGGTATGCAAATTAGGTCTTTTGTGACGTCACCAGGGGTCAAAAGGTCATGGATTTTGGGCGGCGCTTAAAATCAGGCAGCCAGCTAGTGGTGCTAACAACATGAATTGAAAATAAAATGTTTTGTAGACCTAAAATGTGTTTTATAGGTATCATTCTGTAAAACCAAATCACCCATGATCAATTATTTAGCAAGGTAGGTTTTCTGTGGCTAAGAAAAGTAAGCCAGTTTCAATAGTCAGGAAGAAACGATTTAGGGGTATAGGCAAAGTATAAATGGCCATAACACCGCCTTGAAATGTTCTTTACCTTGATGTGTGTCATGATCGAACTCTTTCAGCATCACGTTACTAATGCCTGTTGGATTTTCTTTCTTGAACTGTAGCGCATCGCGTTCATCCACCTGCTCTTTTCTGACAACGCCTCCAACACTGTCGTCTGTGTATTTGAACCTTCTCTTTTCAATTACGGTGACGCTTTTTGTCCGACTATTCTACGCCGTCTCAATCAAGTTCAGGCCAGGTATGGGGGGGGTGGGGTGGGGTTGGGGGTTAAGCTGATCCAAAATCATTACAATCATTACTTTTTTCTTTTCTTTTACTTTTTTTTTTTTGTTCTGAATATATCATACATCACTAGAAAAGTTGGAAACTGTGTTGGGTTATGCGATCTGGCATGTCGTTTCCATGGAAACCATCCAAGATAGCCCGACACACACACAATACTTTTTTTTTTTTGTTGTTGAAAGAATAAAACTCCAAAAAAGTATTGTAAATATGTTTCATTCTGTTTGTTTACGTAAGTTATAAATAATGTTTAAAAAAAATTACATAGCTATTTTCACATTGAACTACTGATTTTTTTCTATGAATTTCATCAAATATGTCCCTTGATTTTGTTAGCTGATTTTGCCCTCCTCGTTTTTAGTGTGTTCTTTGACAGCTGAGAACACTGGCCCATTGTCGTGTGCTCTGCTCTGGTTCCCTATTCAGCGAAGAACGTTTGACAAGATTGAAGCTCTTTGCTGGAAATCCATCGAGTGCTCCTGTCCTCAGTGTCTAAGCGATTTGTTGCGCCGCACTTTCCATCACGTGACTTCCGTTCTTCGTCCGGCACGCGGCGTGCGGCGATCGTCTTTCCGTAATTTCTACAGTTCGTACTGAATCTTCCGGCCAACGTTCTTTCGGCTGTTAAGAAGCCCCCTTCGTTCGGATTCAACTTCCATGTCAGCTGAAATACTCTGCCTCTCTGCTATATCAGCTGAGATATTCTGCCTCTCTGCTGAATCACTGAGATATACTCTGCCTGTCTGCTATATCAGCTGAGATACTCTGCCTCTCTGCTCTATCACTGAGATACTCTGCCTGTCTGCTATATCAGCTGAGATACTCTGCCTCTCTGCTCTATCACTGAGATACTCTGCCTGTCTGCTATATCAGCTGAGATACTCTGCCTGTCTGCTATATCAGCTGAGATACTCTGCCTCTGCTATATCAGCTGAGATACTCTGCCTGTCTGCTATATCAGCTGAGATACTTTGCCTCTCTGCTCTATCACCGAGATACTCTGCCTCTTTGCTGTATCAGCTGAGATACTCTGCCTCTCTGCTCTATCACCGAGATACTCTGCCTCTCTGCTGTATCAGCCGAGATACTCTGCCTCACTGCTATCTTTTAAATCGGACCTGAAGACTTTTCTTTTCCCTTCGAATCGACACACTTAAAGTGTACCTTATTGTTTGAGAGCGCCCCCCCCCCCCTCCCCCACGTGTACAGGAGTTGTTGTACAGGAGTATCAGCGTACGTGTAGGCCGATACTCCGGCGGACACTCCCTGTATAGACAGGCAAGGGTTAATGCCATCTGCCCAACAAAGGGATTGGAGTTTTGTGTGTGTGTGACCGTTCTTTATCCCGCCATTTAGGCAGCCATACTCCAACTTCAGGGAAGGTGCATGCTATGTATAACGTGTCGTCCATACCCACGGCCAAACTGGCCTTCTCTTCCGAAAGTTGGTGATGCGACTTTACGTGTGTGCAAGATATTTTGCATGAGTTCACGCGCGGACTCTCGGTTTATAGTCTCATTCGAAGGACTGTATGGGAAATGGAGTCAGAACCAATGTTATCTCCGAGGGGAAAAATCCCCCTGTACCGAAACGGCCCGCAACTCCAGGATCACCAAGATCAGGAGTCCGGCGCTCAACCACTGAGCTATTCCGGCCCCCTTTGGGAGGGTATAAGCGTGGGTCTTATTAATCACTGTGTGAATATTTTTGTAGGATAAATGGGGGATCACGTGCGTTTGGATGGCCGGGAGGAATGGTGGTATGCTTGGATAAAGTGGGAGCGCTTGATTGTGGCATGCGTGTTTACTTATTTGTTTTGAGGATTATTGTATGCGATTGTTGATTGCAAACTCACACGGCACAGATTTGATAAGGCACAATATTATTCTTAGTATAATGATAATGATAGTGATTATGATGATGATAGTAATAATAATAGTAACAATAATGACAACAACAACAACAATAATAATAAAGATAATAAATGATAATGATAATATTGATAAGGATAGTAATAACAATAATTTAGTAGCAGTAGTAGTAGTAGTAGTGTTAGTAGTAATAATAAAAATACTGATAATAACAATAATGATAATAACAATAATAACAACAACGACTGTTTAGTACTGATGGTTTTATTTTTGTCGTTGTTTACTGTTACTGTTTCTTTGGATCGATATTGTTCATTGTTAGTGATATTGATGTTGTTCTGTGTCAATCGTTTTGTTATTGTTGTTGTTTAAAATTAATGTTGTTGGTTGTATTGTTGTCGCTATTATTATTTAATGTTGGTGGTTTGACTGTTGTTGTTATTTGGTCTTGGTAATTCTATTGCCGTTGTTATTTAGTGTTCGTAGTTTTCTTGTTTGTTTTTCTTTATTGCTGACGATTTTTTGTTGTTTAGTTTTTATTGCTTCTATTGCTGTAGTTGCTAAGTTATGGTGTTTTTTTTTTTCCCTATTGTTGTTCTTGTTTTCTGTTAATGATTTTGTTGTTATTGTTTAGTATTTGTGGTTTTATTGATGTTAGTGTTAGTAGCTTTAATATGGTTTCAATAGTGTTCATAGTTTCATTAATGCGGTTGTTTAGTGTTGGTAGTTTATATCCTCGTTGATTTTTATTTCAGTGTTGGTAGTTTTATTGTTAATGTTGTTGTTGCTATTGCTTAGTGTCGGTGTTGTTATTGGCGTCGCAGTTGTTTTGTGCGGGTAGTTTTATTGCGGTTACTGTTGTTTTGTTTTGGGAGTTTTGTTTTTTGTTGTTGGCGTGTAGCGTTGGTGGTTTCAATGTTGTTATTGCTGGATGTTGGTGGTCTTCTTGTAGTTTAGTGTTGTTGATAGTTTTATTGTTGTTGTTGTTTGGTGCCGGTGATTCATTTTTGATGATGTTGTTCAGTGGGTTTTTTTTTTTTTTTTTTTTGATTTGATTCCTTGTCGTTATGTGTTGGTGATGTTGTTATCGTGCGGCAGTTTTTGTGTCGTCGATGTTGCTTGGTTGATTGTAGTTTACTCACACTTGGTGATCATAGATTTCAGAAATAAAGAAACAGGTAAATGATCTGAAAAATACCCCCCCCCCCCCCCCCCCCCAAGTTGTTGTCTATATGACTGTTTTTCTTTTTTTTTTTTCTTCTTTATTACCGTTGCTGTTTAGTTTGGCGGTTTCTTATTGTCTCGTGTTGGTTAGAACAATTGCTGTTGTTGCTGTCCTTTAATTGTTGTTTTCTGTCGTTCGATGTTTTTTGTTGTTGTTGTGGTGTGGTGGTTAATGCTAGTGATATTACATATAATGTTGATAGTGTTATCGCTGCTGTTGTTTGTTATTGTGGAGTACTGGTGATTTTTAGTGTTGGCGCTTATGGAACACAGCACTTTTTTTTTTTTCAAATTTATGTTTCTACTTATTATAAATATGTCTATTGATTGATATAAGTTATTGAAAAAGAAAAACAGAAAGAAAGTATTCAATACCTGTTTTGAATTTGAGAAGAGTTTTCCTTTTTTTTTTTCTTCTTCTTTTCAAACGTTCTTTCAAGATTTTTTTTTTTTTATTCATCCCACTAAAAATCAACATTTGCTTATTTCCTTTCTTAATTTGCTTACGTGACAATTCAGTTTTATATCCGTTCTGTTGTTAAGCATCATCACCCCACCCCCTATGCTGGTTTTTTTTGTGTGTTCAGGTTTTCCATATGTATATATTTACCTGGTTACTTGTTTATTCATGTATGTGCATTCTATCTCCCTGCATTCACTCGGCATTCTTTTCTTTCCTCCAAGGGAAGCTACCCCTCTTCACACTTCCTGCTAGACAGGAGCACAAACTGCCTGCCGCTGCTGCTTTCTTTTTCTTTGTCCCCCCCACCCCACCCACCCCCCCCCCCCCCACCCCCCCCCTATTTGTTTTTTTTTTTTCTCATCATTAAAAAAAAGTTTTTTTCTTCCTCTTTTACTTTATTATCACTATGATTATTTTGTGTGTGTTCTTCATGTTCATTTGTCTTGCCTGTGGGAAAACTTCAGTGGTTGAAACCCGTTACTATAGTATCGTTTTCTTGTTCTTTGCGCCGTTCGTTTGGCGATCTGGTAACTTCACTTTTATCATGTAACTGATAAAAGAAATATAGTCTTGCGAAGAAGGTAGGGTCACTTCCCAAAGTGAAGATTTTCCAAGTTGTTGAAGATGCTTCGTTAGACTAACACGCACTACAATGACAATTAACAGACACTTGTTTGGATTGTTTGAGGGAAAAAAATACTTTGGTGATGATTAAGTAATAGTGTCTGACTTTTGTGACGAATTATGATGACAATTAATAAACATTGTTTGATTTGTTTGGACAAGATATACTGACAGTTAACTGACGCTGTTATATTTTCAGGACAAGTGTTTGCATTTTTTCACAAACTTTTTTTCTATTTGAATGGTTTAATAAAAAAAAGAAAGAAAAAAAACTGCAAATTAAGATAGTGGTCATAATAGTCCCTTCAATAGTATGAATATTGAGGTTCTTGTAAAATATCGAACGAAGTAATATGTAAGGTGTCATACGTGGACTCAGATTTATTTAACATAGGCCGTAGTTTTGTTAGTGGGAACTAATTGACAAACTTTTTTTTTTTCAATGGAATTGCGTGGAAATCCCAAGATTTGATTAAAAAAATGCTTTGACTCAATGGAATTGTGAGGAAATCCACAGCTTTATTTATTTATTTATTTATTTTCAAGAAATCTTTCTGTCAAAGAAATTGCGTAGAAATGCTTTATTGCTAGTATGTACAGATTCCTGTCGTAATATTCAGTAATAAAAACAAACAAACAAACAAATAAAAGTGAAGAGTGTTGTAGGCCTATGTATATACATTATTTTACAGAGATGTGCTGAAAGTGTTGCGGAATGGCTTCCGCCTGCAGGAATTAAACTTCAGATAAATGTATTGATGACCCTTTGAAAATCGAGTGATAACCTGCGTGATTATTTTATTCACATGTGAACATCTAAAGAGGTATCAAGGACATAGTACACAACACAGAATTATTGATGTCACAGCTTTGCAGAAAGATCATCGTTGATGGCTAAAACAGCGGAAGACAAACAAAAACAAAAACAAAACAAAAAAAAAAACCACATAGCGCCGTGCGAAGGAGACGACAGATGTACCATACCATACCATACCCATACCATATTACTCAACACAACACAAACACACCACAACGCAACGCAACGCAACACAACACAACATAACACAATACGATATAATTCGAAACAATACGATACGATGGAATACAGTACAGTCCAATACAATTCTATACAATGCAATACAGCAGAATACGGTACAATTGCAATGCAATTTAAAGCGAGACAGTACGCTACAATACGGTACAATACAAACAGTACGCTGCAATCCAATGCAATACAGCAGAATACAATACAATGCAATACAATTTAAAGCGATACAGTATGCTACAATACAAGGCAGTGCAATACAATATAATGCAGTGCAATACAATACAGTACAGTAAGTACAATACAGTACAGTACAATACAGTACAATACAATACAGTATACGATACAATACAATACAATGCAATACAATACACCACAATACAACTTCACATTAAAATCGTTCGTGACACCAAAAGTATATCACATTATAAAGCCATCAAAATTATCATCATGAACATAATCGACTTTATTGTTGTCATCACCAATATATTATTATGATTATTATCATATTATTAATTTCGTCATCATCATTATCATCGTCATTATCATCATTGTCGTCGTCGTCATCGTCATCATCATCATCATCATCATCACCATTATCACCTTCACTGTTGTTATTTTTCATTACATTATTACAACTACTATCATCATCATCATCATCATCATCATCATCATCAATCTTGATGTCGTCGTCATCATCATCATCATCATCATCATCATCAGCAGCAGCAGCATTATCATCATCGTCATCATCATCGTCATCGTCCTCCTTCACATCGTCATCATCATCATCATCATCATCATCATCATCATCATCATCATCATCGTCGTCGTTGTCGTTGTCGTCGTCGTCGTCGTTGACGTCAAGCATAATCCGCGTTAAACCAACAAATGCCTGCTGCGTGGTGTTTCAGGCAACCGCATCAACAAGCACAGCTGCGTGCAGTGCGCCTCGGGTCCGGAGAAGTGCAACTACTGCCAGGGCTGCGGCCAGCAGGAGTGGTTCCAGGGCTGCTCCGACATCGCCATCTACGACATCGCCGGCTCCCATCCCGCCGCGCGCGGCACGCTGACGTCACAGGAAGTGAGGCAGCAATGGGAGCAAACTCTCAGTGACCTGAAAGACAGCTACGCTTGTAGCCCCACCACCCTGGTGATAACGCAATAAACAGCTCCACCGCTTCGACTGTGTCCACCACGTCTGATTTGTCTGAGTCTGGCACGACTGCTGTTCCTTCTGTTACCACTCCCCCCCCCCTCGGCATCCTTTTCCACTTCCTCCACGTACGTCAACACCACCTCATTCTCCACCGCCCCCGCTGCCTCCACCCAACCTCCCGTCTTCTTCACCTCCCGCTCCCCTGACCCTGACGTCGGCCCCACCACCCCCACCGGGGGGAGGGGGGGATAGGCCCGTACTTAATCCCGATTGGTGGAAATGGTTTCATGTGACCACCACCACCACCACCCCAGCACCCCCGGTGAGAACATGTTACGTCCCCCACCCGGCCCCCGTGGTATCTCTTCAATGCGCGCGGCTGGTGTATACGAAACTGTCCCCGTAGTGGCTCTGCGTGCAATTTTCAAATATGTCGGCCAGTCAGATGTGCGCCGCCATCTTCAGGAAATGGCAGGCGGAACCGGATGTCGTGGATACTTCCTGTTCTCTTTCCCGAGCTCTTTGAGTTGTAGGATTGGCTAAGGGAACCACCCCCCTCCCCCACCCCCCATAGTTAACAGGTTTGGTTGGGAACATCAGTCATTATTGATATCGTTACCTTTTTTTTGTATGAAAAAGGTGACATATACAGGGCGAGAGAGGCAACTTTAAAACGCCATTTAACGACACAATCCGTTTGAAATATCATTGAAGAATAACAAATCATGGTGCACACTGTATGAACATATAAAGTCTTTTAATACAACAGAGAACTTACAATCATAAATATGTATAATAATGAAAATAATCATAATTGATATTAATCATACTTACATATAATAATAATACAATAATAATAATAATACCAACGATAATAATAATAACAAGAATGATAATGACGATCATAAAAACAACAACAATAGTAACAATAACAACAACAATAATGATGATGATGATGATGATGATGATGATGATGATGATGATAAGGATAGTAATAGTAACAACAACAACAACAACAACATGATGCTATTACTATTACTACTACTCTAAACAACAATATTGAGAATAATATTAACGATAACAGTGATGATAACCTGAAACCAGTAATACATTTTGAAACAAACTACACTTCTGTGTACTGTAACACAAACAGAGTTTTTCTCTTTTCTTTTTTTCTTTTTCTTTCTTTTTTTTTTTTTTTTCTTTCTTTTTTTCTTTTTTTTTCTTTCTTCTTTCTTTCTTTTTCTTTCTTTTTTTTTTTGAAAGGTCATTGCAGAGAGCTGTATATGAACACAGTGTCATTACAAAGAGTTGCTTTAAACACAGTGTAATGATTAACAGCCGTTCAACAACAGAGTAGGGGAACAGACAGCTGCAGTTTAGCACAGTTTAATTAGCTCAAAAGCACACTGTTTGATAACGAAACGGCATGTTTACTAACAAAATATCATTTTCTTTAGAAAGCGTGATAACAAAGAGCTTTTTGTGAGAATGAAGCGTACTGCACACACCTGATTACCAAAGAGCCGCCCCCCCCCCCCCCCCCCCCCCCCCCCCCACCCCCCAAACACAATTCAATAACAACAAGGTGTTTTTGAACACTGTTTAATCACAAAGAACAGCTGTGAACCCAGTTTGATAACAAAGAACAGTTCTGAACACATGTATGTAACCATGAGTTGTTTTGAATACAGTTTAATAGAAAAAAAAATAGTAAAAAATAAGACTGTTTCTGAACACAGTGTAATAGCAATGAATTAAAAAAACCAAAAAATATGGTTTCATTACAAAGAACAGTTTTGAACCTAGTTTAATCTCAAACAGCTGTTTTTGGGCAGAGTTTAATTAAAGAAAAGAGTTGTTCTGAACATGGTTAAATAACAAAGAACAGTTTTGAAATTAGTTTGATAACGAAGAGTTTTTTTGAACAAAGAACAGTTTTAAAGTCAGTCAAAAAAAATCCTTTTTGAAAGTTTGTCTGATAAACAAAGTTTGATCCTTTCATTGAACACAGTTTGATAACAATGAATGAACGCATCTGAACATCTGACAGTTTGATAACAAAGATCAGTTCTGATCTCAGTCGAATAACAAAGAACCGTTTTTAAATACAGTTTCAGAACAACGAGTTGCTGTGAACACAGTTTTAAATAAAGAATATTTTTTAAACACAGACCCCCCCCCCCCCCCCCCCCTTTTTTTTTTCAACACACTAGTTGATGGCAATGTTCAAAAACGGCTAGACACACACACACACACACAACACAGCAGCCACGTGAACCCATGTTAGAAGAGTTGTTTCCAACTTGGGTCGCTCATTACAAGCCAACCAACCCAACAAACAACAGTTGTGAATGCAGAGAGAGACGTAAGCGACTCTTAAAGGTGCCGTTGCACATCCAACAGATGGTCGTCAGGTTGTTTAAGGACTAGGGCATTAGAAGAAGTCAGCGCCGTCAACCACATTGGCCGTTCTGGAGAGGATACCACCAGTCACTGAATGCGCAGCCAAAGGTATAAAAGCCGATGGAAACGAGAGAGAGAGAGAGAGAGAGAGAGAGAGAGAGATTTCATTTTCAACTTTTGCACCGACATTTGAATCTCCAGGCAGAGAGAGAGAGAGAGAGAGAGAGAGAGAGAGAGAGAGAGGAGCGAGAGAGAGAGAGAGAGAATATTTTCATTTTCAACTTTTGCCACCGACAGAGGAGATGAGAGGAGAGACAGACGAGAGAGAGATTTTCATTTTCGAGAGTGCAGCGTGCACAGACGACATTGAATCTCCAGGGGCAGCGAGAGAGGGCAGAGCGAGTGGAGAGATGAGAGAGAGCAGAGAGAGCGAGAGAGGAGAGAGAGAGATCAGAGAGAGAGAGAGAGAGTTATTTTTCACTGGAGAGATGATGTTTGTCGTGGCGTGTTGTGACTGGTTTATTGAGGAGAGCATATCCGTAAGCTATATGTCCTGATTCAAACAACCTATCCAGAGAGAGAGAGGAGAGGAGACGAGACGAGGAGGCAGAGAGGAGGAGAGAGAGAGAGAGAGAAATACGAATATATTTTAAGGTGAAAGGATTATACTTCACACCATTCTCCGATGGCAGAAAAATCACAGCAATTAACAGGATAGAAATTGAAATACTGAACTCGAAGAACAAAACACGTGAAGAATTACAATCATAAAGAAGTAGCTGATTACAATTACATTAACTA
>JADBJO010010563.1:10000-12500 GCA_016801955.1 Conus betulinus | reverse complement strand
GAAAAAATGGTAGAAAAGCAGAAAATAACCCAGAAGAATATTGAGAAAGAAGTGAGGCAGGGGAACAGTAAACAATAAACAGTAAACAGTAAGTGGGGTAACTTTTGCTCCCATAATGAAAACTTAACACAGGAAACTTTCATTCAAGATGGCACAGCCTTATAAACTTGAATATAAAGTCAGACAAATATAAACAATCTAATAGCGGGGGGAAAAAAACAAGCGCAGGCCAACAACTCAACTGTTTTTCATAGTAATGACTCTTGCGAAAGATTTGGACTTAAGGAGTGGTGGTTGGTGTGTGTGTGTGTGTGTGTGTGTGTGTAGTGTGTGTGTGTTGAAGAACGGCAAAGAATCTGAAGAAACTGGGAACATGAAATTAAGAAAATATATTGCATATATATGATAACCTCTTCACTAGCTGCATGAGAGAACCATCGTATCCCCTTCAAGACAGATCTCTTTGTGTTTGCCAGCTCCGAGGCCTTTCGTCCCGCTGGATCGGGACCATCAGGGAGACACGGCTGGTTGTGTCTGTGCTCCTGGCGTCAAATAGAGACTCACCCGGTCCATAATACCGTGGTGTTCTCACCACCAAGGGTTCAAAAATGAATCCAACAGCACCCCCCTAAGCAGCCATTGAAGAGCAGTAAATGAAACCAAAACCAAAGTGTTGGGGAGGAAAAAAAAAAAAAGTCGCTGAAAAACCAAAAGACATTACGCAAACAGCACAAAATGCAGGGGGAACAAAGGGAGCAACCAGAAGAACGAGTAAAGAAAAGATAACGAATGAAAAACAAACGAATGAATGGGGAAAAAAAAAAAAAAAAAAAGAAAAAAAAAAAAAAAAAAAAGACAGAGCGAAGCTAAATAATAAAAGGAATAAGAAAAAAGCTAAAAAAAAGTATAGGATAGAGAAAAAAAAAGAAAATAGAGAAAGAACAGGAAACAAAGGAAAGAAAAGAAAGAAGAAAAACAACGAAACAGAAAAAAAAAAGAACACAGCGAGACAGGAAAAAGAAAGAATGGAAAAACTGTAAAAAACAAACAAACAAACAAACAAACGAACAAAACAAACAACAAACAAACGAACAAACAAACCAGGAAACAGGGGGAAAAGAGGGAAAAAGAGGGAAACAGGAAAAAGAATACACAGGGAAACAGGAAGAAGGAAACAAGAAAAGGGGGAAAAAAAAAAACAAAGAAAAAGAAAGAGAAGCGTATCATGAAAATCTGGATATATTTATTTCAGTTTTTTTTTTTTTTACTTTTTCGTCTTTAGAAGACAGCTACTCAAAGCGCTGCAGACAAGAAGGAGGAAATGAAGCAAAGACGATGACTAGAACGAGAACAAGAAGAAGAAGAAAGAAAGAACAACAGCGGTATCAACAACAATATAGTAATAATGATAATGATGATGATGATGATGATGATGATATTACTACTTTTGCTACTACTACTACTACTTCTACAAAATTGAACTGTTCCACTCAACTCAAGCCAACTCCTCCTCTCCCCCCCCCTACCCCATCCCTCTTTCTAGGCCCCTGATCCCCCGTCTTCAACCTTCTCCTCCATCCCCCCCCCCCTCCCCGATCCTCTCCCCAATTTTGTGTTTTAATTTCCCATTAATTCCACAATGTCAGCGAAACATCTTCTCTTTCTCAGCCCACCTCCCCCCGCCCCGCCCCCCCCCCCCCCCCCCCCCCTCCACCCAACCCTACCCCCTCCCCCCCCCCCCCGTCATCCCGCAAAGATTGTGCTTGTTTCCTACTTTCTGAGCTCTCTCCCACCCCCTTTCACCTCCCCCTCCCTCCCCCTTCTTCTTCCCCTCCCCCCTCTCCCCCGGCTTTTCCTTTCAGGATGACAGTTGGAAGGGTTGTGCTGAGGACAGAGTCATGAGCGGTCAAAGATCTCCCCACTGTCTCTGTCTCTCTCTCTCTCTCTGTCTCTGTCTCTGTCTGTCTGTCTGTCTGTCTCTCTCTCTCTCTCTCTCTGGTCTTTCTTTCTCTCTCTCTCTCTCTCTCTCTGTCTTCTCTTTCTCTCTCTCTCTCTCTCTCTCTCTCTTTCCGCAATCTCCTCTCTTTCGCGACAAGGTAGAGGTGTTGTTGTCACCCAGACAAAGCTCACGATCGATGCTGCCCAGCCACTCCCAGTACTGTTGGCGGGTGTCATGGGCAGGGAGAGGCGGTGGCATTATAAGGTACCTGCTGGTACCTGGCACACTGACCATGACTCGTCTCGGTGTACCTGATTATTGTGTATTTGTTTATCGATTGATTCCTCTATTTATCTACATATTCATTGATTTTGTTTATTGATTGATTTAGTTATCTGTTTCATCTGTTTATTCATTCACTCATTTATTCATGTACTTATTTATTTATTTCGTTGTTTATGTATTTATTTATCTATTCATTTATTTATTTATCTTTTTATCACTATAGCCCGGCTGACCACAAAGGGTCCTTTCATGACTGTCGAACTCATGCGAGTTTTA
>JADBJO010010563.1:0-7500 GCA_016801955.1 Conus betulinus | reverse complement strand
GCTCGTTTTCCGCTCACTCCCCCCCCCCCCCCCCCCCACCCACCCCCCATCTTCCTTCCCCTTCCCCCGCCTATCTCCCCCCCCCCCCCAACCCACACACACACACCACACACACACACACACACACCACACACACACACACCCACACACACACATCATTGTTTCGACGATACGTCTGTATTAATGGCGTTACTGACTCGTCGCTCCGACCCCCTTTTCTCTCTCTTTCTCTCTCTCTCACACATTCTCTCTCTCTCTCTCTCTCTCTCTTAGAAAATGATTCACACACACACACACACACACACACACACACACACACACACACACACACACACACACACACACACACACACACACACACACACAGGAGCTCGTTCGTTCTGTCGTAATCCATGCATGAACAATCCACAGAGAACCAACCAAATCAGGCAACGTGCGAAAAGTGACCCCGCACCGCCACCACATCACTGTAGTCAGGCTGAGCGACGACGACCCTGGCCAGCATCTGATACTGCTCAGTGAGCGCCCTGTCAACGGCAAATTCCGCTTATTAATCGTGGATCCACCACTCACTTCTTGCCGGAGTGAAGATCAAGACAAGGCAAGAGAAGGCAAGGTTAGAGAAGGTTAAGGCAAGGCAAGGCAAGACAAGACAAGGCAAGGCAAGGCAAGGCAAGACAAGGCAAGGCAAAAAAAAGAAGACAAGACACGATAAGCAAGGCAAGGCAATGCAATGCAAGCAAGGCGAGACAAGGCAAGGCAAGGCAAGGCAAAGCAAGGCGAGACAAGGCGAGACAAGGCAAGGCAAGGCAAGGCAAGGCAAGGCAAGGCAAGGCAAGGCAAGGCAAGGCAAGCCAAGCCGAGCCGAGCCGAGCCGAGCCGAGCCGAGGCAAGGCAAGGCAAGGCAAGGCAAGGCAAGGCAAGGCAAGGCAAGGCCCACTCTACAACTGAGGGCGGCAGATAAGGCAAATGCGGTCGGCGATGCGACGGCAAATGTATCGAGAAACTATTATAACGAGATGAGAGACGTGGCAGGGCAAGTCGAGGAGAGCGAGCGCGAGGCAAGGCAATGGACTGCGAAGGTGCGGAGCACAGCAAGGCAAGTGGTCCAAGGGGTCAAGCAAGGCGAGATAAAGGCAAGTGCCAGACAGTGCAAGGCCAAGTGTGGGTAAGCGAGGGGGCGAGCAAGGCGCAGACAACGCAGTCTGCACAAGGCAGCAGGCATGGAGGTGTCAGTTGGATCACATGGTGATCTCGAACACACATTCAATCATAATCACGGCAGCATCAGCCACAAGACGAAAATAGAGCAAGCTACACAAACACCAGGCAAGAGAGCCAACTCAAAACTAGAGCGAGCACAGACTGTCGACGAACACACAATCACGTAGATGACTCTCGGCGAATGAGTCCCGACGAACGGAGCGCAAGAGGAATCCCGCACGATGGCAGATAGGCACGGCAACATGAGACACAGCCGCAATCGTGCAAGCAAAACTTGACGGACGAGGCAAGCAGAAAGGCAAGTAGTAATGCGCAAAGATGCCTGCTAAGCCGACGAGGCAACACCAGCAAACAATGCACAAAGAGCAAGGCCAAGACAAACGGCGAAAAATACAGAAAAAGAAATAAAAAATATACATACAAATCTACAGATCCTCGATAACAAAAAAGGAGACAAAAAATACGAAGAAAATTTCTACCAAAAAATGTCTCCAAAACATAGGCATAAACACGAGTCTCCAGATAATCGAGGCAAGGCATCAAGTAGCGAGCAAGCGAGGCACACATCAGACAGAAAAACGAGAGCAAGCACGTAACCAAAAAGAAGACAGAAAATCCAGACAATGCAGGCAATAAACACAAAGAGAACAATAACAGACAGACCAAACAAGTACAAGACAAGACCATTCTACCAAAAAACACACATTAACCAAAAAGTCCTAAACTAGCGTACTTCATAGGAAAATATCTTGGGTTAGAGCAGAAAGACAAAGATAATCCATATAAAATGAACAAACGCATCCAGAACAGAATAAAACACAGCACAATATCTTAAAAATATACACTCTATATAAAATCGATACGATAAGATAAGAAAATGCACGTACAAACAATAACTACAAAAAAAGCATGGTCGCGCGGCAAAAATAACACATACAAAATAAGAGATAAACACACACTGAAGTCAACGAAAAAAAAAAGAAAAACCCAATCATTATTAAAAGAAAACCAACTGAACAAAATAAACACTAAACAGGAAATGACATAACCCATTAATAAACAATTAACAATAAAAAACTAAAAGAACAAAATACAAAACAATCCAAAAAGCAATCATTGGCATCAATAACCAACGCACACTGAAACTCAGTTTCAGACAACTCGAAGTTAAATTCTACAGCCAGCTTGTACAAAGGCCCTTTATCGTCAAGACACCAAGGGCTTGAAGCTACGTTACTGAGGCTTCCATTACGTATCAAGCATCCAACCATTTGGAGTCCGCCATGGTCGCCTCTGTCCAAACTGAGCTGTGTTTTAAACATTATAAGCAACCCATTTTTTTCAAGGACAATGGAAATAAAACTGATTCTGTTTGACGTCCACTGTGCCACGGAAATCTGCGCCAGTTTTAACAGGAGTCAAAGTCAAAGTCAATATACAACAACGAGTAACACAAAGAAAACTAAAGTCAATGACAGGACCAGTATTAAACAACAGTGCAACAGTCTAAAGTCAATGAACAGGCCCAGTTTTTAACAACCCAGTGCAAGTCTAAAGTCCACGACAGGACCAGTTTTAACTAGTGCAAAGTCTAAGTCAACGACATGACCAGTTTAACATAGTGCCAAGTCTAAAGTCAACGCCACGGTACCAGTTTAAAAACACAGTGCAAAGTCTAAGTCAACGACAGGACCGTTTTAACACAGTGCAAGTCTAAAGCAAAGTGGAGCAGTGGACCATTTAATATAGTGCAAAGTCTAAAGTCAACGAAAGGACCAGTTTAACATAGTAGCAAATCTAAAGTCACAGAAGGACCCAGTTTAACATAGCCCAAAGTCCAAAGTTAAAGTCATGGCAGGACCAGTTTCAACAATCCAAGGGCAAAGTCAATGGCAGGATCAGTTTTAAAGTAGTCCAACGTCCAAAGTTTAATCAATGGCAGAGACCAGTTTAACATAGTCCAAAGTCCAAAGTTTAAAGTCAATGGCAGGACCAGTTTAACATAGACCAAAGTCTAAAGCAACTTTAGGAAATCTTAACATAGTCCAAAGTTCAAAGTCAATGGCAGGACCAGTTTAACACAGTTCCACCTGGAATCTGTCACAGGAGGACAAACGTGAACTTCATCAGGCTTAACTTTCCCAGCTTGGAATGGCTGGCCGGTAGGATTGTGGTAAGACATCCGTCACAAGACAACTGGGCTTTCAGGTGCCCGACTGTCCAGGTTCAAACCCCGGCTCCTGTGTCAGAAACCTTCTGTTTGCCCAGTTCTCTCAGACGTGTGTGTACTCTACGTGTAATCTACGTTCCTGTGCAGTTTACACTCTGTGAAAAAACTCGGCTTAGTACGTGAACTTTGCGAAGACAAAGTTTATCATGCGATGTAGGTTCAATTCCTGCAATTTAGAATTGCACCTGTGCATTGGATAGTTGTGATTTGAACCGAGATTTGCCAGTCACATTACAGACCTTCAAGCGGATCCGTACAATAAACCCTCCTTCTTCCTCCATCTCAAGACTCGTGTCTTATGCACACACACACATACCCACACACACACCACACACACACACACACACACACACACACACACACACACACATTGCGTGCGAGCAGAACCACCCAGGTGTCATGGAACATTCAGAAACAAAAACAAACAGGCAGACAGACAACCTTAAAGAAGAAGAGACATCCTTAAAAAAAAAGCTCACACACACACACACACCACACACACACACACACACCCTCACCACCACCACCACCACCACCACCCTAAACGACGACTCAGTAAGCAAGTAGAAAAAAAAGCCAGTTTTTTTTCAGTTATTCTTCATTTCCTTCTTTCTATTTCTTTGTTTGTGTTCCTTTTTCTTTTCTTTCCTTTTCTTTCTTTCTTTTTTTTTCTTCTTTCTTTCTTTTCTTTCCTTTCTTTCTTTCTTTCTTTCTTTCGTTTTGCAGCCATTTCCATTTAACTGATTCATCGATTAATCATCTTTTCGGACACTCGTTCAATCAATCATTGTGTCAAGGAAAAGAAACATTTTAAAAAAAAAACACAAAAAAACAATACAACCGTTCTGCATTTCCCTGTCCTTCTTCATCCTTTCTTTTTTCTTTTCGTTTTGTTCTCTTTTGTTTTGTCTGTTTTTGTTTTGTTTCTTTGCTTCTAACAAGGAAGTTGAAAACCAATCACTTGTTGAACCTCACACGAAATCTGTTTCAATGTCCGTTTCAGACTGATCCAATACCACTCCACCCTCCCATCCTCCCCCCCCAAATCCCCCCTTACCCCCCCCCCCCCCCTCTCTCTCTCTCTCTCTTTCCTCTTTCTTTGTATCTCTCCCTGTGTCTCTCCGTCCCTGTCTCTGTCTCCTCTGTCTGTCTGTCTCTCTCACTGTGTGTGTGTGTGTGTGTGTGTGTGTGTGTGTGTGTGTGTGTGGTGTGTGTGCGTGCGTGCATGCGTGCGTGCATGCGTGTGTGCATGTGTGTGCGTGCGTGCGTGCATGCGTGTGTGTGTGTGTGTGTGTGTGTGTGTGTGTGTGTGTGTGTGTGTGTGTGTGTGTGTGTGTCCTTCTGTCTGTCCCTCTGTCTGTCTGTCTGTCTGTCTGTGTGTCTATGTGTCCTGTATGCCTGTGTCTCTGTCTCTGTCTCTCTTTCTTTCTCACCCTCTCTCTCTCTGTCTCTGTCTCTCTCTCACCCTCTCTCTGTGTCTCTGTCTCTCTCTCCGTCACTGACCCATGCAGGCCAGTGGTCAGGCATTCTGATGAAAGGAGAATGATTCAGGTCATGTTAAGGTGAGGGGAAATGATACGACTGGAAGGAAAGAGAGATAGAGAACATCGAAATGACAGATATATATATATATATATATATATATATATATATATATATATATAGAGAGAGAGAGAGAGAGAGAGAGAGAGAGAGAGGGTTTGGGGTTGAATGAACTGGGACATCTACCCATGTCAAGGGGGAGGGTGGAGAGGGAAAAGATGTGAGAAAAGAAATGGAAAGAAAGACACGCACGCACGCACGCACGCGCACACAAACACCACGTTTTCTTTCTCATGTCCGATACACACTCACACATGTATACACACACACACACACACTCACACGCGCGCGCGCGCGCGCGCGCGCGCGCGCACACACACCACACACACACACACACACACCACACGCACACACCACACCTTGGCCTTTTTTGTTGTTGTTATCTAATATCACTTAAAGTGAAATGACACTAATTAAAGAACGAACACACACTGACTGACTGAAACCAATTGATTGTCAGATTAACTCATGGTTGTACCGACCCATCCACCCCCCCCCCCCCACCCCCCCACCCCCACACACAAACGCATCATTTATTAGCTCGCTATCAGCACGAACTTGTGATTTAACAATGCTTTACGTACTTTTGGTTGTTGTGTTCATTTTGCCCTTCAGTGAGCCTACCTGTTTGTTTGTTTTTCTCCAAAATGGACCGTAAACGGCATCTTTCAACCAATTCATTACAAAAACAAACAACAACAAACAAACAAAAACAAAAAATCTGTATACGTAGGCAATATGGTTTTTTGCATAGCTGACAGCAGCTTTGAAATTAATTAGAAGCGAATAGTTCATGGTTAGATCGGATGTAATATAATTTGACAGTAGCAGGACATCTGGGAGTCATGACCTGGTTGCGGTCCAGCCCCCTTAGAGTGTAAGGATTCAGCCGAACCTCTTGTCTCTTTCTTTCTTTCTGCGTACGCAGGCTGATACTCGTGCGGACACTGCCTGTCTAGACAGTCAGTGGACTTTCGTGTGTATGACCGTTTTTTTTTTTTTTTTTTTTTTTTTTTTTTTTTTTTAATCCCGCCATTAAGGCAGCCATACTCCATCTTCGGGGAGGATGCATGCTATGTGTAACGTGTCGTCCATACCAACGGCCAAACTAGCCTTCTCTTCCGAAAGTTGGTGATGGGATTTGACGTGTGTGCAAGATGTTGTGCGTGCGTTCACACACGGAACCTCGGTTTATAGTCTCATTGAAAGGACTGCATGGGGAATAGAGTCATAACCAATGTTAACTCCGGGGGAAAAATCCCCCTGTACCGAAATTCGAACCCACAACCCGGCGCTCTACCAACTGAGCTATTCCGGTCCCCGAAACCCTTGTCTGAGGGCGGTTTCTTCTTCTCCGAAGACCTGCTTCCAAGCCCTCCCTAGAGTGTCTACATACTGACTACTTTTCAGCCCCGACCTCGATCGTCTCCTTATCTAAGCAGATAAACGCTCATGAAAAAAAATGACTGACTAGTTTTTCAACAAATATTCAGTGAGCACAATGTCTTCACTGTCGAATGAACTATCTGGTGAATCTATATCAACTTTATGTACTGGATGTTCGAATGCTTTTTGACCATCACGCATTGTGCCTGGATCAAATAATTTATGAAAATATTTTGGTTTGAAATAGTCCAGCATCTGGAACTACAGATTTGTAAACATTCCCTAGAAAATCCATCTGGTTCTGCTGCTTTTTTTTTTGTGTTATGTTGCTTCGTTTTGTTGTTGTGTTGTTGCTGTTGTTGTTGTTTCTTCTTCTTGCTGTTGTTGTGTGTTGTTGTTGTTGCTTTCCTTTTTTTTGTTTGTTGTTTGTTGTTTTTTTTTCCTTTTTTTTTTTTTTTTTCCTTTTTTTCTTTTTCTTTTGCGTGTGATATTTCCTGACACGGTCGATCATCTGCTCGATGCTTCGGTGTGATGTGTGTGTGTGTGTGTGTGTGTGTTGTGTGGTGGTGTGTGTGTGTTGTGTCTGTGTGAGTGAACGGTTTTTGTAAGTGTGTGGAATCGTGCATGTACGTGTCATGCGTGAACTCGTGCCTTGTGTTTGTGCGTGCGTCCCATATCTATGTGTGTGTGTGGTGTGTGTGTGTGTGTTGTGTTTAGTGTGCGTGGTGTATGTGTGCGTGTGTGGTGTGTGTGTGTGCGTGCGTTGTGTGTGTGGTGTGTGTGTGTGTGTGTGTGTTGTGTGGTGTGTGTGTGTGTATGTGTGTGTGTGTCCAAACGCACTTGTGTAACAGTACTGACAGGATGGCACGGAGGGAAGTTTTACAAGGCATGGCGGGACATAAGGGTACAATAGTGAGGGGAGTGCATGGGGGGATGGGGGGGGGGGGGATACGGAGTACGTAAGGGGGGAAGGAAAAGGAAGGAAAGGGCAGACGTATCAGGGGGACACATTCATGTCACTGCCACTTCTGGTACACGTGCGAGCAGAAGCCAACCCT
>JADBJO010010562.1:40000-71696 GCA_016801955.1 Conus betulinus | reverse complement strand
CATGTTTTGTTCCCTGGCAACAAGGATCCTTCAAAAGATTCACCCCTTTGGGTGGCACCATGGGACTGAAAAGTTTCACCAGGAGTTTCAAACACCTAAAGGGCCGCAAAACACGGGAAGGGTTGTCCCGGCGCGAAAAGGGCTTCTACTTATCCATTTTCGTCATCGTGGGCCGTTTTCCGTAGGTCCGTCAGTGATCCTATTGCAGATCTTCGACAGGGGACTCCTGCCCGTAATTCCTCCCTGTTTCTCAGGCCAGCTGCTCACAGTTTTGTTTCTGCAGGACGGGTGGTTGCGGTGTCCTTCAAGTCTGCAATGTCACAAGGCAATGGGGCTTGCCCCGACGACAACACCGAGTTTCATTTTTTTGGGGGGTTTCGCACCCCCGCAAACCGGCCCCAAGCTGTGACGACCCCATTGTTGTGTCTGTTGCTCGAGGAAACGGCTGGATGTCGGTCAGAGTGTGAGGGGCGAGGGTTGATGTTTTTTCCTCCTGATCAGAAATACACCGGTAAACAGCAACTTCTTCGATCAGACGGAAGTGACGACTATGGGTGCAGTCGTAGCTGTGTGCACCGCTCAGTTGGAATGCAGGTAAACCCGTTACGAGACCGCCATCACGTGGCACGTCTTTCAGGTTTACAAAATCAACAACCATTGCCTCACAGCCCCACCACATCAGCCCAGCAATAGGAGAACAATAAACTACAGGGTAAAGGGAGACCACGTGAAGTTCACTCAGAAGACATCAATTTCGTACCATTCGATTACCCCCAAGACTCACGAAAGACGATGGTGCTATAGGATACATTTTTTATTGTGTCTCATCTTTGCCGAAAAGAATTGGGAATTCTTGACACCATATAATGCCTCCTCAAGAATTGGAATGTCTGGCCATTTTTGTGAGCTTAAACTCACGCCCAACATAGAGG
The DNA here is from genome assembly GCA_016801955.1 of Conus betulinus. Classification (NCBI taxonomy): domain Eukaryota; kingdom Metazoa; phylum Mollusca; class Gastropoda; order Neogastropoda; family Conidae; genus Conus; species Conus betulinus. The sequence continues at coordinate 70,764 of JADBJO010010562.1, read as the reverse complement.
ATGAAATGAGAGAGAAGAGAGAAGAGAGCTGATGATTGAGTTTTATTTTTTGTTATCTCAATTATCTATTGTTGATTCATTTGTTTATCGTCCTTTGCTACCCCATTTCCGAGCTACACCATTGGCATCTCACCCACATCAACTCATTCCGACCCCTCATCCACAGCCAGAGTTTGGTCTGTCCTGCCCACATCTCTGCTACCACCAGTCCACAAAAGCTGTCATTGCCACGTCTCCATGAGGCAACCCACCGAGCAAACCCAGCACTGCTGCTGAGTCCACTTCGGTGGTGTTGGGGGGTTCAGTAGGTCTGATTCAGCATATGTAGGCACCACCTGCTAAAACGCCTACTGACGACAGTCATTGCTTAGTTGTGTGAACCGGCGTGGAGCGAGCTCTACCACTGCAGAGGGCGGACACCACGTCCGTCCAACAACAGTCTCCATGTAACCGTCGATACCGTAACCTGATGGAATCCCCATGCACGAAATCGAGAACTGAAGATCACCATGAGATTCAGCACATGAGGGGCGCTAGAATTTGAGACTTTTTTTTATCTTTAGTGGTAGTTGCAAAGGGAAACAATTAGAGGCGGAAATCTAAACTAATTCCTAAATTATCTGTAATGACTCTGCTGACAACGTGGATAAACAAATCACAATACAACACGACGCGTTTTGACCTCTTAGGTCTTCTTCAAGCAAGACAAAACAACACTCAGGACCAATGAACATGAAGACGAGCTGTCATCTATCTTTGTTGAATTCGGCGAAAGATGGCATTGAACTGGTTTATGTTGATTAATGAAGTTGAGGATGATGAGGTGATGCTACGGATTTCCGGTCTGGTTCAAGACTGCTTGACGGAGCTGTGTTCTACACATACTTTTATAGCATATCCTGACATCAGCTAGGCCTGAAGCGCATCCAAAACCTGTTGGCGTTAGTCAGTAACTTTGAGGTACAATTCTCAGAAATGCATCTTTTATGTAGAATGAAACTCTGTTGTGTGGTCCCAGTCTTTCACGATTTGAACCCGCGCAAACTAATCACTGGGGCTATGTCGGGCCAGAAAAATCCGGCAAACGAATGGCTCTGATAGGAATTAAGTGAATGGACCTCCCATCCAAGTATCCACGACTTAACCACTTCGCCACGGTAGCTCATCGACTGACTTTTTAAATAATGCCACCCTCCTCCCAACACACACAAGCACTCTTATTATACATAGCCCTGATATACTCTCTCTCTCTCTGTCTGTCTCTCTCCACCATAGATCATATATTTACGCTAATATTCAGAAGTACCTAAATATCTTCTGTGTAATACACAACTCTGTGTTGCATTTGTAGATTTTCAAGAAGGCTTTTGATTCTATAATTGCATTGCTCTGTGGAATGTACTTCATAAAGTGGTGTCAACGGGAAATTGTACATGGCTTTACAGGTGTTTACACTCTGTGCTTGCATGTGTGCGTGTGAATAGTGGATATTCAGAGTATTCCCATTTGTCCAAATGGAGTCAAACAAGGATGCCTCCCCGAGTCCTCAGTTGTTTTCTTTATCTATAAACGACTTGCCTATGAACTGTCTTGTAAAAGGGAAACACGGTATACATGATATCTAGGAGCAGTTGAGATATTTTAATTACTGTTTGCTGACGACGTTATTCTTTTTGTCTGGAACAGTCGTAGTTTGCAAATCAGTTAAATATTTTGAAATAGGAAGCAGATCGCTTATGTTTAAACAGTTAATTTGGATGAGACAAAGATCGTGGTCTTCATAATGGGTGGTCATTTATTCATGCACGGAACACTTGTTTATGAAATACAAATATTCCAGTAGTCATTCATAATGGGCATATTTTCTACATGCTATTTTCAACAAATTAACTTTTCAGTATGCATGGGAAGAATCTTCTAGAAAAGTAAAAAAAAAGGTCTCAGAAATTCTGAATCTTTGGAAAACTGAATTGTATTGGACTGAGATTATATTCTGAAACTGTTTTGAGGCACAGATAAAACCTCTACTTACCTACGCAGCTGAAATGTGGGGTCTTAAAGTGAAATTCCACAAGTGGAAAAAGTGGCATACGTATGCTATGAGGCGTTTCCTTCAAGTGCCAATCCATTCATCTAACACTGTTTTTATAGGAGAAATAGGCAAATACCCTTTGTATATAACATTTCTGAAATGTATAAAACACTGGTTTAAAATTTTGACACTACCACAGTCACCGTTTGAGCAGACAAGCCTATGACATGATGCTCTTACGAATGGAGAGAGTAAGGAAAACCGGGCATATAATGTAAAGAAAGTTCTGTCAGAACAGGGGTTTTGGAATCGTATGGATGGACCCAGGGAGTAGGAAAGGAGAGACAGTTTATTGCAGAATTCAAAGACAGACGTATTTGTTGTTCTTTGAAACAGAATTGGCATTCAGATATGGAAATGTACCGAAAAGCATCGATGGTTCTTCTCATTTAAAAACGTGTTACATTCAGAAAAGTTTTTTAAATGCCATAACAGATAAATGACAGAGAATAAATTTCGCAAGATTCAGGTTAAGAACATTAGGGGTTCAATGCAAACAAAGACGGTTTCAAATTGGATATCTACAGAATCATCTTGTCCTGCATGTGGATATATATACTGAAGATGAAGTACACTTTCTATTTCACTGTACTGCATACAAAAAAGTGCTGGCAAAATGCATTCTTTTCCCAGCTAGATGTAGCCAAAGGACAAACATGTTGTTTTTGTGTTATCATCTGATAACGAACTTATGATTAGATCAGTTTGCGAAATTTTTATTGCAGAGGTACAGAAAATCAAACAGACGAAGGTCAGTCACATTCGTACTAATGCGTTTTTACGAGATATATGAATGAATAATTCCGTTCATCATATGAAAAGGAAAGAAAAAGAGATTTAACATTATTTTCTTTTGTTTGAGTGGATGTTCGAGTTAGTCTACAATCTTACAGTTTTGGTTTGTTTCTTTGTTTGCTTATTCCTTTTTTCTAATATTATTACGGTACTGTCCTAGTATGGATCATGATGTCCAGGAACAAATCGCCTTTTATGTTTTGAAAGCTTTTGAGTTGATTTACACTGGATTTAACTGTAATATTTGCTCGTGATGAAAGAAGGAAGAGAAGGTTACTGTCCTGTTACCCCCTCGTCAAAAGACCTTTTTGAATAATGACAATAACATATCAACGTGTCAAAGTGTCTGTCTGTCTGTCTGTCTGTCTGTCTCTCTTTCACCACACACACACACACACCAGGCACACCAGCGCGCGCGCGCGCGCGCGCGCGCGCGCGCGCGCGCACCGTACACACACACACAACACACACACACACAACACACACACCCACACACACACACACACACACGAAAGCATGCACGCGCGCGCACACACGCCCACACACACACACACACACACACACAACACACACACGCGCAAGCACACACACACACACACACACACACACACACACACATATACACCAGACGTAGTCACATATCCGCGTGCGCGTTCGCGACTTCATAATTACACGAGTATGCCCCCATACCTCACAGCAAACACGCACGTCAGAATGCACGCATGCACAAACAGCCCCCCCCCCCCCCATCCCCCCCCCCCCCCCCCACACACACACCACACACACACACACACACGTGCTCGCGCGCGCGCGCGTGCACGCACGCACGCACGCACATAGCACAGCTACCAAAATACCAAAGAAATGCTCGAAATAAACTCCTTAGTTCTTCATCTTTTTGACAATTAATTCAATCTGGTCGTAAGGATCTGCAACTTACATCATAATATTTTCGCGCGCGCACACTCCCGTCTTTGCTTCTCTCTACAACGATCTTGCACACACACCACACACACACACACACACACACACACACAACACACACACACACACTACACTAACACTAACACATTCACACACAGATACGCGCGCACGAACGCACGCACGCACACTTGCATCCACGTGCACTCATTAGAACAGTTTTTACACACACACACACACACACACACACAAAAACACATACACGCGCGCTCGCGCCACGCACACACACACACACACACACACACACACACACACACACACACACACACGCACCCACCCCCCACCCACCCACAGAGAAACACTCACACACATATACACACAACCACTCATACGCGCAATCATGAGGCAGGGTGTATATTCCAATGGCATGATAAAAGCGAGATGAAAAGACCAAGCCTTGTGTTTTTTAAATGAATGCTTTGACTGGAAGCCTATATTTACGTGTGTTACACAAACGTTGTTTTATTTCTTCACAGCCGAGTATTTCTTCATTTATTTTGCTTTTGAGCATACTGTAAGATGTATAGTTTGAAAATCAGTGTAATTTTGTTAATGATGGGTTACGTTTAGAATATGTTCGGCAAGGTTTGTTATTGCTTTTTTTCGACAGTCTTGAGATCAATTATTTCTAAGTTTAAATAGAGGAAAAGGTTATGTCTTCAGAACTGTGGTAAATCCTACTTCATGATGCTTTTTTTGGTGCTGTTTATTCTCCGTGCAATATACATGGTCATGTTGCTCAATGCGGCTCCTTGTATACAGTCACAGCCTGGCTTCTCCCGTTACAGCCCCGGAACCGGCAATCCACAGAGAGCAGTCAATGACAAGTCTTTAAGAGGCTCCCACACAGAGGAGACACTGCACTGCTGCTGAGTCACGTCGGTGTGTGTTCAGTGGTGCTTGTTCTCGTTCAACATACGCAAGACACTACCTAATAAGCTCCACACTGGCGACAATAGCTGCTTTGTCGCGATGCCCACATAAGGGAGCTGAGCTCTACCACCGGAGGGGCGCAATGTCATCCGTCCAACGCAGTAGAACCTCACCTAACGCAAAAACGTGGTGAAGAAATCAAAATTGAGGTGACAAAATGGAAACAGAATTTGAGAGATACCTTTTGCCGTGATTGACAAGGATGAGAATGATGAGGATGATGCTAGGGATTGCCATTTCTGGTATGAGGCCGCGTGAAAGGGCTGTACTCCACACCTACTTTCGTAATGTATTCCGTCGACAAACAGGCCCGAGAGATACGGACACCTGTAGTGTTAAGTCAGAACATTTGGGCAACACTCTAAGAGACAAATCCATTACAATGAGAGAAAACTCAACTTTGTGTGGTCAAGTCTTCCCGACTGAAGCAGTATCAAACTCAACCCTTCGTAGGAGCCGGTTCAGGGCAAAAAAAATCCCACAGCTTGAAAGAATGTCTACTGATGGCAATCGAACTCTCGACGTCCCCGCCGGCAGTCCACGACGCTAACCACTTCACCACAGTGGCTGGTAACTCCATAACGAAGTTAGCGTGAATGTGTCCATGGTCTTTGAGGTAGCTATGGTTTTATTCTACACTGCATGATTTCTGTCACACATTTAATCGATACATTGTGCCATCAACAAGAATGAATATAGCTGTATCGAGTAACAAGCTACAAGTTGATGGAAGCTGTACCCAAGGTGCGACAATTTGAGTCCATATTGTCTGCCATGAGTGCGGTTGCTTCCCTTTCCTGCGCTGGTATCTTAAATCAAATCTACTGACATTTTATCAGCTCTAAAAGATTATCATTTTTACGGACCTTCCTGATAAAACTTGATTCCACATTGCTAAATTAAAACGAAAAGGCGTGCATTGCGCTGCGCTTGAAATCATTTAATATTCTTTCTTCTCTCGCTCTCTGTCTGTCTGTCTGTCTGACTCTCTCACTTGGTCGCCCAGTCTCTCGCCTGTTTGCTAAGTTGCTGTCAGTAAATATATTTTTATTTAAAGAATAGGACTGGAAGAATACCAACCAACCAACCAACCAAAAAAAAGTCAAGGAAAACGGTTCAGGGAAGGGAAATGGGCGGGAGCAGCTGTACAAGGAAAAAGAACAGGTACATAAGTGATTAAGCTCAAATAAAAACACCGGGGGGGGGGGGGGGGGGGGGGGGAGATTGTTGCATCAATAGTCGCAAAAGATCGGTCGATGTCTTTGAGGTTAAAAAAGACATGTCTGACTGATTTAACTTTCAGTTACATTGTTGTATCAATGCATATATATATATATATATATATATATATATATATATATATATATATATATATATATATATATATATATAATGCCCCAGTGCAAAACAGTGTACGCTGAACTGTGGTACTACCAAATAACGCAGCTCAGCTTTCGTAGCAAAAAAAAGTTAAAGTGGCAAACTTGAGACACTATGAGTTCTGTTTAGAAGGCTGATACTGAAGAAAACTGCAATATGACTATGATAATCATTATCATAACACTATCACTAAGTCATTGGAGGGTGTTTAGAAAGGGACATCAAATCAAAAGGTCATATAAATCGTGTAGAAACACCATCTTGTTACTGCCTTATATCAATTTTCCCATCTGGCTGCCCAGATCATCGAACTTCAAATTTCTGTCAGCAAAATCAGTTCATCTGAACATTGACAGCAGGCTCTGTCTGCAAGAGTTAAAAATCTTTTTAGAAAATGAACAAATGACTTACGATTTTCTTTTGCCAGTAAAAAAATCTAACATTTGAAAGAAAATGTGACAGTGACCTGCTGAATTGAATGATGGACTTTCTGCATATCCTCATGATTACAACAGACATTCTCATAGCACAGCATGATCTACACAATGCTGTTCCTAATTCCTCTGTTCCCGAGGAATGCATTGAAGTCAGATTTAGTGAGATGGATTACATACCATGGGCTAATCCTGATAACATTGTCAGTGCTGCAGTGGAACTGTTCATGAGAAAAACGAAGCATATCCTGGCAGGACTCTTGTTTCTGATTGGTGGTCCAGCCAACGTCATCAACATGGCGGTGTTCTATAAAACAAGGGCTTAGGGATCGTGTCAACCTGTGTCTGTTTTCGCTGTCATTAACTGACGGCCTTTATCTGACTGCTGGCATGTTGCTCCATGTGGAAAATATCTACTTGCAGGTCAAAGGAGAAGAAAACATTCCCCCTGCGAACAAATTTATGACCAACAATAATTTGGTTGTATTCATGGGCCTGTGTTTTATTTCTTTACTCTTGTCAGCCATTATCGCCTGTGAGAGATGCTACTGCGTCTTCAATCCATTAAAGTATCAGACTCTACTACGCACCAGAAACAATGGCTTGCATCATTGTTGCCGTGTATTTCTTGGTGCTCGGAGTGTTTTCATCGTAGCATTCAAATACAGGGTTGGATGTGTTTATGATCTTGAAACTGGCGCTGTTTTGCAGGCGCTGATTGCTGGCACCTTTTATAACAGTCACAAAGATCTCATCGATTTTCTGGATAGCGTTGTGTTTGGTGCTGGCTTTCCCGGAGGTACGATGGTAGTGGTGTTGATAGCTACCATACTCACTGCCGTCAAACTTCGTCAGATAATGACATGGCGTACCGGAACATCGACATCTCTCTCTGCGCGGGAGGTAGCACTGACTAAGATGCTGATTGGCAGCTCTGTGTTTTTCATCATCTGTATTTCTCCCAGCTGTGTGTTCCGTGTGGTCAGTCTGTTTTTGCCAGAGATGAGAGCTGGAGGTCGCCATCACAATTTCTACAACACTGCTTTGTGGATTTTTTCCAATTTTGCTTTTGTGAATTCTACCTTTAACTTTTTGATTTACTACAGGATGGGGTCTCGGTTCAGACAAACCTTCTGGGCATTTTTCAGAAAAGATGAAAAGCAGTGAAAGTTTCGTAACTGAGAGAGAACAGAGGACACATATGGCCCACTTCATTCCCTACACACAGAGTAACTTTAATTACCTACATGCTCACGGTATCAGTTACAAAAAGAAAAACAAAATCAAAATGTATGTTCATCCACTTTATAACTGTGATTTCCAACATAGGTAAAACGTAAATCCAAAATTTCATGAAATAAACCTCTTTCGTCTTGGAAATCGTTTTCTATTCAATTTTTATTCGTTTGTCTGTTTGTCTGTCTGTCTCTGTCTCTGTCTCTCTCTCTCTCTGCTTCTCTCTCTCTCTCTCTCTCTCTCTCTCTCTCTCTCTCTCTCTCTCTCTCTCCCTACCTCCTCCTCTGTCTCTGTGTGTCTCTCTTGTCTCTCTATCTCTCTCCCCCTCCCCCCCTCTCTCTCACCCTCTTCCCCTCCTCCTTTATCACTTTTTTGTTGTTGTTGTTGAAATCTTGCGATTTCTTCCCCCCCCCCCCCCCCCCCCCCCTCATACATTTTATTCAGTAACAGAAGAGGGACATATGCACAGACAGAGGACAGTGCGCAGAGATTTTCATACATACAATTAACTAATAATACATTAATATTTCCTACTACTTTGAAAAAGTGGAACAAAAGGTAATTGTAAAGTACACTTTCACAAAGACACATATGAATATCTATCTATACATGTACTCATATTCATATATAAACACACACACACACACACACACACACACACACACACACACACACATTATTATTATACAGAGTGAGACTGAGCCTTGGACAATGCAGCATGAAACAAACTGATCTAACCTGGTGTTACCATGATTGCATTCATAAAAGATGCACACTCGGAGTGACATATTTGTATAGAAGCTTATATCTTTACATCATTATCCATCACTGTACCTCATCAAGAATACACTGATAAGGGTACCACTTTTTAAAGAAATCTGCCAGCTTCATTTCTTTTGAGAAAATGTATTTTTCAACTATATAATTGTGTTTCAAAATCTCCCAAAAAGTGTATTACATTTGGTTTGATTTTATTTATCCTGCATTTGTAAATAAAGTATTTGCTAAAAGATTAATTAGATCAAAAGTGTCTTCTGTTTTTGTTTGGTCATCACTCCCAAAGAAAACAAGTTCTACGTTGAATTTTAACTGAAAACATTGTTCGCACTTCTCTCTAAACATCTTCTCCAGGTCCCTCCAAAAACATTGTGAAACATCACAGAACCATAAGTAATGTCCGGCTGAATCTTTCTCCTTTCTACAAAAAGTGCATTTGTCACAATTTGTAATTCTCATTTTCTTCAAAATATTGTTGTTAACTAAACTATTATAACGCAATTTAATTTGGAACCACCTTAATCTGATTTCCTTTATTTGTTTTAGTGTTCTATCCCAGTCCACATATATATTTTAGTATTTGCTCCCACTTTGGAAAAGCATTCATATCATATATAATGATTGGCTCTAGTAAAACATCATAGAAAGTTTTCTGAACCTTTTTTAACATTTGCTGTTATTTTTTGTGCGTTTTTTTTTTCATTGCATTGCTATCTTTTATTTTGATATTCTTTGCAGCAAGGAAGCTTTTAACTGATTGAACACAACTCATATATTCCAAATAGTTAACACTGATAGTATACTTTTCGCAGAAAGCTTTATAACTTAAAAAGCATCCCTTTTCATCAACCACATCTCTTACTAGGAATATTTTTTCTGTGTCCATTTTCTAAAGAAAAATGTACTATTATCAATTTAAACTTGTCGTTGTCAAACAAGGGTTCTACTAATATTTCTTGTGCTTCTTTTACAGACACGTACTTGCAGAAATTCGCATAAGCTGTGAACACATCCTTCCAAATTTGTTACAATTATTTTTAAGTAATCTCAAAGGCCCACACTGTGCCAATGATTCTATCTTAGAACAATCCATAAACAGCATTTTTTTCCATTTGGATGTTCCTGTCAGGATCTTTTTCATCCATGTCATTTTTAGGGACTGTATAAACACTTGTATTTCAGGAATACCCAGGCCACCATTTTCAGTGTGGTGAACTGAATATTTTCTTTTGATCTTATCTGGTTTATTATCCCATATGAATTTGAAACACAAGTTTTGTAGCTGTGTTATTATCTTTTCTGGAGGGTTTGGGAGGAGAATCCATAAGTATATAAGTTTTGAGAGTATGAGAGATTTAAGTACAGCAATTTTACCAAGGGGTGTGCGAATTTCGTCTGGCAAATTTTAAATAGATTTTTCACCTCCACTAATTTGTCCGTTGTATTAATTTCAGTCACTTTTGACAAGTCATTCATGAACCATATACCTAAGAGTTTATATTTGGGGGGATTCCATTTCATATATTTTTTTTCTTTTAAGTATTTGTTCTCGAATATTTCTTTTGACCTAGCCACGCATTAACAGTTTTTCCATAATGAAGTTTTAGTCCTGCAATTTCTTCAAACTCCTCAAGAGTTCTAAATAGATTTTCATAGGATTCCCTGTCTCCGTTCAGTGTAAATGACGTGTCATCTGCGAATTGATTTATTTTGAAAATAGAGTCATGGATAGTAATACCTTTTATGCTTTTATCTTCTCTTATTTTGTGAGCTAGAATTTCTGAACACAAAACAAAAAGGTAGGGTGAAATAGGGTCTCCTTGACGACATCCTCTCTGTACTTCAAAGCTTCCAGATATCTGTCCGTTTACCGTGATATATGATTTTATATTTTTATAAAATGTGGTTATCCATTTGCATATATCATCGCCAAAACCAAAAACATTCAGGACTTTATTCATGTATTTCCAATTTATTGAATCGAACGCTTTCTCGAAGTCTACTGACACTAATAAACCTGGAAGGTTATTTTTTTCTAAGTAATATATGATGTCGTATGCTGTTCTTAAATTGTCTCCTATATACCCTTCCTGGAATAAAACCTGTCTGATCTTTTATCAATTTATGTAGGATATACCTTATTAGGTTGGCTATACATCTTGATCCTATTTTATACGACACATTTGATAATGATATAGGTCTCCAATTTTGTAAATATTCTTTTGGCTTTTCTCCTTTTGGTAGGCAAATAATAATTCCTCTCTCTGAGTAATACACAGCTCTCCTTTTGTAAAACCTTCATTTAAAAAGATCGAACAACAAAGTCTCCTGTGTCCTCCCAGAAGAAATTGAAAAAAAAATTACCGTCATCCCATCAGTACCAGGGCTCTTGTCATTTTGCATTCCTTTCAGTGCATCTGAAGCTTCTTGTCTAGTTGTTTGTCCCTCTAGTTGTTTGGATTCAACTTCTTCAAGCTTTGGTAAATTTCCAGCGTATCTGCCAATATCTATGTTTTTTTGTATTCTTTCTTTATACAGATTTTCATAATAAGTCTTAGTTGTATCCTCCTTTATCACTCTTCGACTCTTTTTCTTGTCTCATACCCTGTTCCACGTTAATATTAACAAGGATAGTTAGATAACAAGGATAGTTAGATAACAAGGAGAGTTAGAGGACTCCACGGGACTCCCACACAACAGAAGAGGTTCACTGAACGTCGTCACGACGTAGAACTCTGAAGCCCTTTTCACACACACGATATCAACTAACCACTCGGTCAGCCTCTCCACATCACTCTGGATGGAGACAGCGGCTGGGCATGGGCTGCAACCCACACCCGGTTGGCAGTCAGCTCCAGGTCGGACACGGAACTTCACCGACACCTGGGGAACTGACCACCAGCGAGGACCTGCCTTCAGTCTTTTTTCAGCGCTCTGGAGGTGTTTCTGTGCCGGTAGCTCTGTAGAGACTGTGGGGAAATCCTCGCTCACCCGACAGACACAAAAACACAGGTGAGTAGCTGTCAGTAAACAGGTCAACCGGTGAACAGGTAAACTTGTGCCCGTCCGAAGTGTCCGCTCAATGTGGGGCCAGACAAAATTGGTCCATACAGCTGCCTATGATAATTACATTGTGTTGAATGTACAGAGAACAGTCGATTAAAAGATCATTTCCTGCACTTTCTAAGTATCTGGTATCTTAATACCACAAACTATTCTTGTTTCAAACATTATTGCGGCGATCTTCACAATAACTGGTGTCTTACTCATAGCAGCTAGGATTTTGTTGATCGGCCATAACTTAAAAAAAAAAAAGACAAATTGCCCTTTGTTCCTAAATTAACCAGCCACGTTGTACCTGTATTGAGTATATCTTTTGTTTCTATAGTAGCTCATGTGAGGAAAAGGATAGCTCAATATAAGAAACACTGGTATAATATACTCTAATAATCAGTTACGACTGCTTTTCTTTCGGTCGTGTTGCATTTATTTGCGTCGAGTTTAAACCACGTGGATTGATGGTATCGTCTTCATTAGGAGTAAAAGTGGGGTCTACTTGATCTCTTTTTTTAAATATATGTTTTTTCTGCATTTCTGGCTTTTTTTTTCAGAAAAAGTGCTCAACCATGTGGGAGCAGCTAAAATAATGATTAAAAGCAAATCTTAAACCTGGGACAACAAACTTGTTTCGAGGTTCTTCCTCTCTTCAGGTCCCGTGCCAATCCCCTGCTATTGACCTCAATTGTATATATATGTTTTGAATTGTGAGTTGCAGTTCAGTTGTGTTATGATGCACGTGTTGTGCAAGGGGGGCCCCTGTAAAGGTTGTAAGGCTTTCTTTATTAGGTATTATTGTATGAGGGGTCCTATCAGGTTGCTATTTTTATATTTTGTTGATAAAAATTTCCTTTTGTGCCTGCAACTGTCTACGATTTCAACTCTTGCGTTCAATGTTGCCATACTAGGTTTGCATAGAATCATCCACTTTTCTGTTATGCACAGATTACATCTTTTTGTGTTATTGTTGTATGCTGCTGCTTTTCTGATTATTTTCCATGTAATGTTAAAATCTGTATTTGTTTTCTTGAGATCCCATACATGTTTACTTAACTCTGTTTGATGTTTGTATTTTTCATTCTTGAAAGATTGTTTGTGATTGGCGTACCTAGCTTTGAATTTGTTTTCTGTAATCCCTATGTATGTCTCTTTGCCGTTTTTCGTTGTCACAGTGGCTTGGTATACGTATTATCAGAGAGACATTGGTTGTTCAGAGGGCATTGTTCTTTGGTTGTGCAATTGCAAGTTTTCCGTTTGTCACCCTCGTTTTTGACATTGGTTTTCTTTTTGTTTGACGCATCAATTATTTTTTTAAGATTTGGCATACAAGAATAAGATAGTTTGACAGTGTTCCTATTGAATATTTTAAAAGTTTATGGTCTTTCTGGAACGATTCTGTTAATATTTTAAAGAATTCTTTGCCAATGTTGGTTTTCACCCTACCATCATATGGTGGGTTGTACCAGGTTATTTTCCTCTTTCTGTTCTTCTTCCTGCTTCTTCCAGTGGTACCTTCAGGTTCGTATTTCAACTTGTAGTTGTATCCACTTTTTAACAGTGCTTCTTGGTAGTCTGTTGCTGCATCGTTGAATATTTCTTCGTTGCAGGAAAGGCTGGATAACCTCTTGTTTATCCCCCTTGTGGTATAGTTTTTTATGATTGTTGGTGGGTGATTGCTCATGGAATTTACATATAATGGTGTATCATTAGGTTTTTTGTATGGTCTGTATTGGTTTTTGTTTAGGTCTAATGTTACATCCAAGTAGTTGACTACTTTTTTTTGTTGGCTTCTATTGTGATTTTTAAGTTGTGGTTTTGAAACAATTTGCATAGTTCTTTCTTTTTATTTTCTACCTCTCTAGGTGTGTTGTCCAGTGCTGCCAATCCATCGTCTCTGTATAGCCCGACTTTGTGCCCAAGTAGTTTCTGCATTTTCCGACAATAGCAACAGGCCCACTATCTCGCATGTTTCTGCTGCACCATCATATGAACCCATTGTAACGTCAAAAGTGGAATCTGCTTTTTTCACATAAGGCTCCTTTTTATTGTACAATAGAGTTTTTTTGCGTGGAATATGATTTCCAATTCTGAATTTGTCATCTCAGTATATTTGGCGGTAAATTCTAAAGCATTTTCTGAGCAATTCTTCATTGATGGATGGGTAAAAATCCACAATGTCGAATGCGATAAAGGTTGTTCTGTTTTGTTTGTGTAATTTCTGGAACCATTGCACCACCTCATATGTATTTTTCCAAAGGTTCAGTTCGAAATTTGATTTGGCGTCAGCTACTATTTTTTTCTAGAATTTGCTTGCTTACCCTTCCTAGTTCAGACTTTGTGGGATTGATCAGTCTACATGGGGTTGTTTTGAAAATTAGGTTTGTGATCTTTTAGTGTTATGCATGCTTCTCTTTTTGCCGTGGTTTCTATCCTATCACTTAGTTCTATGCGTTCCACCAGTTTCTTTTCTTCTTTTCTGATGGTAGAACATGTTTTCTCTTCAGCTCTTTATAATTCTTTTGGATGTTTTTGCTGAGGAGCTGCTCGTAATCTTTCACTTCCATTTTATAAAAAATTACTGGTTTGTCTGCTTTGACAAATAGTTTTTCATCATGCATTATATCTTTTATATTGCTGCTCAGAGATTTTTGGAAGTTGCTATTTACTTTCCTAAATTTAATGGTAGAAATCATGCTTTTTAATCTTTCCTCAAAGCTCCTCATTTCTTCAATAACTGGTGGAGATCTCCATGAGTTGATACCATATGTTTCTGTCTTTTCCTGCTTTGCTTTAGGATTGAGGTAAAAGAAAGCTCTCCATCTTAAATTGCGTACAAATTTCTCTGTTTTTTTTCAATTAGCCTTTTTATGTAGTTCTGTGGTGTAGCATAGGGGATGTTTTTTTGGTTGATAGGTTAAAATTTACTTTCTCCATTTTTTTCCAAAAAAGTACTAGCCAGGTTTAAGTGCTCGACACGTGGAGCTGTTTCTCTAGTCAGTAGTATATTTTCTGGCTTTTTTTCAGAAAAAGTGCTCAACCACGTGGGAGCAGCTAAAATAATGATTAAAAGCAAATCTTAAAACCTGGGACAACAAACTTGTTTCGAGGTTCTTCCTCTCTTCAGGTCCCGTGCCAATCCCCTGCTATTGACCTCAATTGTATATATATGTTTTGAATTGTGAGTTGCAGTTCAGTTGTGTTATGATGCACGTGTTGTGCAAGGGGGGCCCTGTAAAGGTTGTAAGGCTTTCTTTATTAGGTATTATTGTATGAGGGGGGTCCTATCAGGGTTGCTATTTTATATTTTTGTTGATAAAAATTTCCTTTTGTGCCTGCAACTGTCTACGATTTCAACTCTTGCGTTCAATGTTGCCATACTAGGTTTGCATACAATCATCCACTTTTCTGTTATGCACAGATTACATCTTTTTGTGTTATTGTTTGTATGCTGCTGCTTTTCTGATTATTTTCCATGTAATATTAAAATCTGTATTTGTTTTCTTGAGATCCCATACATGTTTACTTAACTCTGTTTGATGTTTGTATTTTTCATTCTAAAAGATTGTTTGTGATTGGCGTACCTAGCTTTGAATTTGTTTTCTGTAATCCCTATGTATGTCTCTTTGCCGTTTTTCGTTGTCACAGTGGCTTGGTATACGATATTATCAGAGAGACATTGGTTGTTCAGAGGGCATTGTTCTTTGGTTGTGCAATTGCAAGTTTTCCCGTTTGTCACCCTCGTTTTGGACATTGGTTTTCTTTTTGTTTGACGCATCAATTATTTTTTTAAGATTTGGCATACAAGAATAAGATAGTTTGACAGTGTTCCTATTGAATATTTTAAAAGTTTATGGTCTTTCTGGAACGATTCTGTTAATATTTTAAAGAATTCTTTGCCAATGTTGGTTTTCACCCTACCATCATATGGTGGGTTGTACCAGGTTATTTTCCTCTTTCTGTTCTTCTTCCTGCTTCCAGTGGTACCTTCAGGTTCGTATTTCAACTTGTAGTTGTATCCACTTTTTAACAGTGCTTCTTGGTAGTCTGTTGCTGCATCGTTGAATATTTCTTCGTTGCAGGAAAGGCTGGATAACCTCTTGTTTATCCCTTGTGGTATAGTTTTTATGATTGATTGTTGGTGGGTGATTGCTCATGGAATTACATATAATGGTGTGTGTCATTAGGTTTTTTTGTATGGTCTGTATTGGTTTTTGTTTAGGTCTAATGTTACATCCAAGTAGTTGACTACTTTTTTGTTGGCTTCTATTGTGATTTTTAAGTTGTGGTTTTGAAACAATTTGCATAGTTCTTTCTTTTTATTTTCTACCTCTCTAGGTGTGTTGTCCAGTGCTGCCAATCCATCGTCTCTGTATAGCCCGACTTTGTGCCCAAGCAGTTTCTGCATTTCCGACAATAGCAACAGGCCCACTATCTCGCATGTTTCTGCACCATCATATGAACCCATTGTAACGTCAAAAGTGGAATCTCTGCTTTTTTCACATAAGGCTCCTTTTTATTGTACAATAGAGTTTTTTTTTGCGTGGAATATGATTTCCAATTCTGAATTTGTCATCTCAGTATATTTGGCGGTAAAATATTTGGCTCGTCATCTTTCACTTCCATTTTATAAAAACGGAAGAAACCAATTTTAACCTATCAACCAAAAACATCCCCTATGCTACACCAGAGAACTACATAAAAAGGCTAATTGAAAAAACAGAGAAATTTGTACGCAATTTAAGATGGAGAGCTTTCTTTTACCTCAATCCTAAAGCAAAGCAGGAAAAGACAGAAACATATGGTATCAACTCATGGAGATCTCCACCAGTTATTGAAGAAATGAGGAGCTTTGAGGAAAGATTAAAAAGCATGATTTCTACCATTAAATTTAGGAAAGTAAATAGCAACTTCCAAAAATCTGAGCAGCAATATAAAAGATATAATGCATGATGAAAAACTATTTGTCAAAGCAGACAAAACCAGTAATTTTTATAAAATGGAAGTGAAAGATTACGAGCAGCTCCTCAGCAAAAACATCCAAAAGAATTATAAAAGAGCTGAAGAGGAAAACATGTTCTACCATCAGAAAGAAGAAAAGAAAAACTGGTGGAACGCATAGAACTAAGTGATAGGATAGAAACCACGGCAAAAAGAGAAGCATTCATAACACTAAAAGATCACAAACCTAATTTTCAAAACAACCCCACATGTAGACTGATCAATCCCACAAAGTCTGAACTAGGAAGGGTAAGCAAGCAAATTCTAGAAAAAATAGTAGCTGACGCTAAATCAAATTTCGAACTGAACCTTTGGAAAAATACATATGAGGTGGTGCAATGGTTCCAGAATTACACAAACAAAACAGAACAACCTTTATCGCATTCGACATTGTGGATTTTTACCCATCCATCAATGAAGAATTGCTCAGAAATGCTTTAGAATTTACCGCCAAATATACTGAGATGACAAATTCAGAATTGGAAATCATATTCCACGCAAAAAAACCTCTATTGTACAATAAAAAGGAGCCTTATGTGAAAAAAGCAGATTCCACTTTTGACGTTACAATGGGTTCATATGATGGTGCAGAAAACATGCGAGATAGTGGGCCTGTTGCTATTGTCGGAAATGCAGAAACTACTTGGGCACAAAGTCGGGCTATACAGAGACGATGGATTGGCAGCACTGGACAACACACCTAGAGAGGTAGAAATAAAAAGAAAGAAACTATGCAAATTGTTTCAAAACCACAACTTAAAAATCACAATAGAAGCCAACAAAAAGTAGTCAACTACTTGATGTAACATTAGACCTAAACAAAAACCAATACAGACCATACAAAAAACCTAATGACACACCATTATATGTAAATTCCATGAGCAATCACCCACCAACAATCATAAAAACTATACCACAAGGGATAAACAAGAGGTTATCCAGCCTTTCCTGCAACGAAGAAATATACAACGATGCAGCAGCAACAGACTACCAAGAAGCACTGTTAAAAAGTGGATACAACTACAAGTTGAAATACGAACCTGAAGGTACCACTGGAAGCAGGAAGAAGAACAGAAAGAGGAAAATAACCTGGTACAACCCACCATATGATGGTAGGGTGAAAACCAACATTGGCAAAGAATTCTTTAAAATATTAACAGAATCGTTCCAGAAAGACCATAAACTTTTTAAAATATTCAATAGGAACACTGTCAAACTATCTTATTCTTGTATGCCAAATCTTAAAAAAAAATAATTGATGCGTCAAACAAAAAGAAAAAACCAATGTCCAAAACGAGGGTGACAAACGGAAAACTTGCAATTGCACAACCAAAGAACAATGCCCTCTGAACAACCAATGTCTCTCTGATAATATCGTATACCAAGCCACTGTGACAACGAAAAACGGCAAAGAGACATACATAGGGATTACAGAAAACAATTCAAAGCTAGGTACGCCAATCACAAACAATCTTTTTTAAGAATGAAAAATACAAACATCAAACAGAGTTAAGTAAACATGTATGGGATCTCAAGAAAACAAATACAGATTTTAATATTACATGGAAAATAATCAGAAAAGCAGCAGCATACAACAATAACACAAAAAGATGTAATCTGTGCATAACAGAAAAGTGGATGATTGTATGCAAACCTAGTATGGCAACATTGAACGCAAGAGTTGAAATCGTAGACAGTTGCAGGCACAAAAGGAAATTTTTATCAACAAATATAAAATAGCCCCCTGATAGGACCCCTCATACAATAATACCTAATAAAGAAAGCCTTACAACCTTTACAGGGCCCCCCTTGCACAACACGTGCATCATAACACAACTGAACTGCAACTCACAATTCAAAACATATATATACAATTGAGGTCAATAGCAGGGGATTGGCACGGGACCTGAAGAGAGGAAGAACCTCGAAACAAGTTTGTTGTCCCAGGTTTTAAGATTTGCTTTTAATCATTATTTTAGCTGCTCCCACATGGTTGAGCACTTTTTCTGAAAAAAAAGCCAGAAAATATACTACTGACTAGAGAAACAGCTCCACGTGTCGAGCACTTTAAACCTGGCTAGTACTTTTTTGGAAAAAATGGAGAAAGTAAATTTTAACCTATCAACCAAAAACATCCCCTATGCTACACCACAGAACTACATAAAAAGGCTAATTGAAAAAACAGAGAAAATTTGTACGCAATTTAAGATGGAGAGCTTTCTTTTACCTCAATCCTAAAGCAAAGCAGGAAAAGCAGAAACATATGGTATCAACTCATGGAGATCTCCACCAGTTATTGAAGAAATGAGGAGCTTTGAGGAAAGATTAAAAAGCATGATTTCTACCATTAAATTTAGGAAAGTAAATAGCAACTTCCAAAAATCTCTGAGCAGCAATATAAAAGATATAATGCATGATGAAAAACTATTTGTCAAAGCAGACAAAACCAGTAATTTTATAAAAATGGAAGTGAAAGATTACGAGCAGCTCCTCAGCAAAAACATCCAAAAGAATTATAAAAGAGCTGAAGAGAAACATGTTCTACCACCAGAAAAGAAGAAAAGAAACTGGTGGAACGCATAGAACTAAGTGATAGGATAGAAACCACGGCAAAAAGAGAAGCATTCATAACACTAAAAGATCACAAACCTAATTTTCAAAACAACCCCACATGTAGACTGATCAATCCCACAAAGTCTGAACTAGGAAGGGTAAGCAAGCAAATTCTAGAAAAAATAGTAGCTGACGCTAAATCAAATTTCGAACTGAACCTTTGGAAAAATACATATGAGGTGGTGCAATGGTTCCAGAAATTACACAAACAAAACAGAACAACCTTTATCGCATTCGACATTGTGGATTTTTACCCATCCATCAATGAAGAATTGCTCAGAAATGCTTTAGAATTTACCGCCAAATATACTGAGATGACAAATTCAGAATTGGAAATCATATTCCACGCAAAAAAAAAACTCTATTGTACAATAAAAAGGAGCCTTATGTGAAAAAAGCAGATTCCACTTTTGACGTTACAATGGGTTCATATGATGGTGCAGAAACATGCGAGATAGTGGGCCTGTTGCTATTGTCGGAAATGCAGAAACTACTTGGGCACAAAGTCGGGCTATACAGAGACGATGGATTGGCAGCACTGGACAACACACCTAGAGAGGTAGAAAATAAAAAGAAAGAACTATGCAAATTGTTTCAAAACCACAACTTAAAAAATCACAATAGAAGCCAACAAAAAAGTAGTCAACTACTTGGATGTAACATTAGACCTAAACAAAAACCAATACAGACCATACAAAAAACCTAATGACACACCATTATATGTAAATTCCATGAGCAATCACCCACCAACAATCATAAAAACTATACCACAAGGGATAAACAAGAGGTTATCCAGCCTTTCCTGCAAACGAAGAAATATTCAACGATGCAGCAACAGACTACCAAGAAGCACTGTTAAAAAGTGGATACAACTACAAGTTGAAATACGAACCTGAAGGTACCACTGGAAGCAGGAAGAAGAACAGAAAGAGGAAAATAACCTGGTACAACCCACCATATGATGGTAGGGTGAAAAAAACCAACATTGGCAAAGAATTCTTTAAAATATTAACAGAATCGTTCCAGAAAGACCATAAACTTTTTAAAATATTCAATAGGAACACTGTCAAACTATCTTATTCTTGTATGCCAAATCTTAAAAAAATAATTGATGCGTCAAACAAAAAGAAAACCAATGTCAAAAACGAGGGTGACAAACGGAAAACTTGCAAATTGCACAACCAAAGAACAATGCCCTCTGAACAACCAATGTCTCTCTGATAATATCGTATACCAAGCCACTGTGACAACGAAAAACGGCAAAGAGACATACATAGGGATTACAGAAAACAAATTCAAAGCTAGGTACGCCAATCACAAACAATCTTTCAATGATGAAAAATACAAACATCAAACAGAGTTAAGTAAACATGTGGGATCTCAAGAAAACAAATACAGATTTTAACATTACATGGAAAATAATCAGAAAAGCAGCAGCATACAACAATAACACAAAAAGATGTAATCTGTGCATAACAGAAAAGTGGATGATGTATGCAAACCTAGTATGGCAACATTGAACGCAAGAGTTGAAATCGTAGACAGTTGCAGGCACAAAAGGAAATTTTATCAACAAATATAAAATAGCAACCCTGATAGGACCCCTCATACAATAATACCTAATAAAGAAAGCCTTACAACCTTTACAGGGCCCCCCTTGCACAACACGTGCATCATAACACAGAACTGCAACTCACAATTCAAAACATATATATACAATTGAGGTCAATAGCAGGGGATTGGCACGGGACCTGAAGAGAGGAAGAACCTCGAAACAAGTTTGTTGTCCCAGGTTTTAAGATTTGCTTTTAATCATTATATATATACACACAAACAAAACACATTCGCACGCACACAACCACAAGGGCTGGAGAGACCCTTTCACCATACAGCAATGTATCAGGAGCGTCTGACGCGACTGTTCCCTTCACATTGTTGATACTCCTGTTGCACAGATTCATAAGCTTCTTGATTTTGGCATGGCGTGAATGGTTTTTGTTTTAGGTATGTAGTAAACCACAAAATCTGCATGTTTCATCTCTATGTGATGCGAGAATTTTTCAGTTTCATATTGACTATCTATTCCTTCCTTCAAAAAATGCTTGCAGACTCGGTTTTATGTTTTGTAATCTTGACTTATGTAGGAAGAACTTACCAAGTAGGATGACGAGATTAGTTATTTCGTCAGTTTTCATGTCTCTCTGCAACACCAAAGAGAACGAGCTCCATATGTGGGTCTACTTGATCTTAATTAGGTATGCTCACTGTGTGGATTTGTGAACATCGTCTGTGAATTTGAAATTGCTACTACTATGCCTTCATCGATCGAATGAGGTAGACAGACGAATCACAAGCCAGAACATGACGCCTTTCGACCTTTTCGGTCTTCTGCAGGCAAGATAAACAACTCTCAGGACAACGAAGATGAAGATAACCGAATTCGACAAAGAGACGTGATATGCTCGTTCTTCATTTTTGCTGTCCTGAGTGTCTGTTTATCTTGCCTGAAGAAGACCTAAGAGGTCGAAACACGTCGTCGTTGTTTTGTTTTGTAATTTGTTTATCCACGTTGTCCGATGGAGTGATATTAACAACTTAAAAATGTTGTTTAGATCTCCGCCTACAGTCGTCTCACTTTGCAGATAACTCGTCAGTGAAATCCAAGAATTGAATAAGGAGCCAACAACTCTATCAGTTCATTAAGTAGTTGTTCTGTCCGCGCCCTATCCTCTGCTAAAATTCAAGCCACGCATTAACCTTTGAGCCCTTCAAATTGGAGAAATGCACTTCTAAGCTGGTTTCGAAGTGAAGTGGGTACAACGGTAGGCGAAAATGTAAACGAGAGCAGATACAGGATGACTTCGCCTGCAAACGAAAGAACAAACACATCACCACGATACAAAATAAACACACGGATGGTTCGTAGTTTGTTCCTTGCTTTGGCGGAGCAGAAAATCCGTTTTTGCCCATTGGGTTCTTCACTAGGAATTTCTAAATGAAAGTATCTGATATGTATTTATCAACCTGTCAAACAATTGATTAGTCTCTCTCTCTTTCTCTGTCTCTCTCTCTCTCTCTCCTCTCTTGCTCTCTCTGTCTCTGTATCTCTCTCTGTCTCTCTCTCTCTCTCTGTCTGTCTGTCTGTCTATCGTTCTGTTTGTCTGTCTCTATTTATCTGTCGATCTGTCTGTCTGTCTGTCTGTCTGTCTATCTATCTATCTATCTATCGATCGATCGATCGATCGATCGATCGATCGACCGATCTGTCTTTCTATCTGTCTCTCAATCTCTCTCTCTCTATCTACCCATCTCTCCATCTCTCCATCTGACTATCTATCTATCTGTCTATCTGTCTGTCTGTCTTCTATCTATCTACCTGTCTATCTCTCTCTCTCTCTCTATCTCTCTCTCTCTCTATGTATGTATGTATGTATGTATCTCTCTCTCTATCTCTCTCTCTATCTGTCTATCTATCTAACCGTCTATCTATCCATCTATCTATCTATCTGTCTGTCTGTGTTGTCCATTGCTACAGCAAAAGTTCAAAGGGAGAAACAGAGGAAGGAACGTTATGGGACCGCCATGATCTTTGACATGACGTCATCCCTCTGTTTTCCTAACCAGAGGGTCATTGCATGCCGCATATATTGATGACACCTCTTATCCGCATATGTATGTACACGTGGAATATGAGAACCATGTAGAGACACTGCGATATTTGATGCTTTTTTTTGTCTCTCTCACCAGGACGCCTGCAATATAGAAATGCACAACAAACAAAAGCATTTTGATAACTAGTGTGACTGTGTTAGTTGTACACAGCGCACATTAATCAATCAACTGATACATTTCTGACAACGTTGAAACACCCCCCCCCCTCCCCGCAAACACACACACACACACACACACACACACACACACACACACACACGCACGAACACACACACACACACACACACACACACACACACACACACACACACACACACACACACACACACACACACTGTGTGAAATAAGCTGGACATTAATCTAAGGTCGTGGATCTTTTATATTCACGCATCACGTTATCTTTTAGATAGAGTTTAATACTGTAAAATAATGATGGATATATTGAAAAATATTACTTTCCAGTGTTTAGAATAGGTACAATAATACGTTTTTTTTTCAGGTTTGGGTAAACTCTGCAACAATGTTTCTACATCACTTTTATATCGTCTTAAAAGGCATATTAAAGTACTTTTCAAAAAAAAGAATTTAGATTACAAAGTCAGCTTTATGCTGCCTTGAAAAACTAGAGGTAAGTTGTTATTCGGGTGGTGATATTAGGAACACGAGGATGAGACTTCGGACTTCAGACTTGAGATGGTTTCTTGTTCAGACATTGTGTCCATACAATCGAGTAAGTTATTATGAATATCATTGTGGAGCTTTTTCTGTGACGTCGTTACACACATAATACTTTAGATCTCTCTCTCTCTCTCTCTCTCTCTCTCTCTCTCTCTCTCTCTCTCTCTCTCTCTCAAGTAAACAGGAATGTAACACGTGAGTGCGCAAGAGCTCACACAAAAATAAACGCACGCAAGGAAGCACACACACACACACACACACACACACACACACAACACAAAAGGAATGGAAGATGACGCATGAAACAATAGTAGGCCAGCAGCCCATAAGCACTACGTGACAACAAATCAAACAATGAATTTATCCACAGTCGCACGTGAAATGACGGTGATCCAACATGTTACTGCAGAGTTTGAAGGCATAAAAATACACTTGGCCAGATTTACTGTTGATGTTGGAGTAGTGGTATTGAGAATGGTAAATTTCTGCGTTCTGTAGAACAACAAATTGAAAACCTGACGATATTTCTTTCGTAGGTCGTCATATATCGGACAGAAGGACACAAAATGGGTTTCATTTTCTTGAGAGGCTAGACAAAAAGGACATTGTAACATGTCGATATACTCTGATTTGTATCTATATCTATTACACTTCCGATCTGTTATTCCCAAGCGAAATTTAATCAACATGTTCCTAACGTAATGTGAACTGATAACATCGAAATATTGTTCACGCTGTAATAAACTTTAAAAACTACACTAAATTTTAACAGTTGCTGTCAGAGAGTTTTGACGACCAGTTTTGTTTAGCACAATCAGTCAATCGTTGTTTAAATTCCTTCAGGAAACTTTCCCTGTTTCCGACATCCTGTGAACACCATACATGTCCAAAACCATTTACACACACATTCTTCTGACTGACTTTAGAGGCCCACGTTTCCTTTCCTCTTTCGTCCATTTCTTTAAGCATTTGGTAAGCCATGTTAGAAGATCTGTTTTCTGGTAATGCACAAAGTCTAAGCCAATAAGAAACACACCGTACTGAAGCTTGAACAAAGAGAGGAAATCGACCAAGTTCACCATACACCATTAGATTTGGTGTACGGAGAGCCACATTCAGCAACCGTTTACATGAAAATAAATGTACTTTTTCTGTCCCTTCTATTTCATCAGTACCCCAAATTTCTGACGCATGCAACAGTACTGGTAGTCTGGGCATCAAAGAGCTGAAAGAATATTTTTGGGTCAGTATGATTGATTCTTCACATGGTTCTAAATATGTCTACAACACATTTCTTTGCTTTTGAAATCATGTCTTCGACAGACAATTTGCTGCTCAGGCGAGTAGTAAAGTTGAGGCCGAGGTATCTGTACACGTTTACTGCTTCAACGTCTTGGGTTCCATAATTCCATTTTTCATGTTTTGATAAGTAGCCCCCATTTCTGAACACCATTATGTTTGTTTTACTGAGGTTCATTTTCAGTCCGAGTTCTGCAGATATTACAAATAAGTTGTTTAGCTGAGTTTGAAGACCACTCGGGCTGGACGAAAACAAAGCAATATCATCAGCAACATAGCAAAAATAACTCAGTAGTGTCAGATCGAAGCTGGAAGCCATGCTTACCGTTATTGATTATATAAACAGCTAATTCGTTAATAATAGAAGAAAATATAGTGTTGGAGAAGCCAAACAGCCCTGCTAAAGTCCTTGAAGGCATTCAAAACTGTCGGTATAAACCAGATCATCTCTTGCACAAAATTTTACCGAGTTCTACATTGCTTGGAGCGCTGAAAGCATTTTCACCACCGATTCCGATCGTTAGTGAATATTCCACAGTACATGTCTCTTGACCGTATCGAACGCTTTCTGAAAGTCGACAAAGACTACATAAATCTTTGTGTTCAGAGCGAGATATTTCTGAATTAAGGCATTGAATATGAAAATATGATCGATTGTTGAATAATCTTTGCGGAAACCAGCCTGTGTTTCAGATATGATATTGTATGTATTCGACTATTCTGACAACCTCTTATTTAAGATATAAGTATACAGTTTGCTGAGGCAAGACAACAACAGCAATACCACGATAATTATCGGGGTTGTCAATGTCTCCTTTTTATGGTGTGGAAATACGATAGCTTTTGACCATTTACTGGGATACGTACCCTTGGAAAACAATGCATTAAAATACTTTGTCAAAAAAAGGGACAATCGCATCCTGTGAGACTTTTAAAACTTCATTTTGTTAACCCATCAGGTCCAGCTGATTTTCCTGATTTTGAATGCTTTATAGCTTCTTTTATCTCTAATTCTGGTATATATCAATATAAAGGCAATCAAACAAGTTGTCAGCTTCGTTACCCCTCTGGCTCAAAAATATCGTGAACGTATTGTTCTGCATTGTCATTTAAGAGATTAGAAAAAGTGACAAAACCAGTCTTCTTCAGGTATGTTACTTTTTAATCAGGTTTTACGTTTCCATTGCTTTATTTTTTTTTTTCAGAGTGCCTGCGAATTATGTCGATTGTTGACAAGTCTATCTACAGCTTCCTTTTTAAATACTTTTCCCTTAATTCTAAGAGCAGTTTTATACTTTTCCCTTTCCTGTACGTATGATCTGTTTTCTAGTCTCTTGTTTTCTATTTAAGATTTCTTAACGCTTTTCTTGCGTTTTTCTTCAACAGGCGACAATGTTTGTCGAACCAAGGCTTACTTTGTTTAGAAGTGAGGACAGCACCTTTAGGGTTATTGGGACAAATCCGCTTAGTCATACACATTGCTGCATCTTTAATAGCACACGTAAACGTGTCCAAAGCATCATCGACTGACCGTTGAATCTGAGCAGTGGCTTCTGCTGTACAGTCAGAAAACGCCGGAGAAAAACAGGATTCATTGAGTGTATGTACTTCATCAGGGTTCCATATTATCTGATCAACAGAACAAAGAGAGCTGTCACGTAAATTATCTGTATCATTTTCTGTAAGCAAACGATTTACTGAAAGCACAAGGGGCATATGCACGGATTCGACTCCCTCTTCTACAACAAAATTTGTACATAATGTAGCAAAGTCTGGAGAAGCAATAAAGTAATCATTTACACTTGCGCCACTAGGAGAAACAAACGTCAATTGCTTCGATGCATCAGGGTAACAGAAGCCATTTAAAATCAAAAGTTCATAGCAGACACGCAAATCTAGAAGATGTCTACCAAAGGCATTAAGAACTAAGTCTTGTGTCTGACGGTTATCAACAAATGATGCAGAGTTGTCATTCAGCATGTTTTCTGGCTCAGTCTGGAATGCATCAGAATTGGGCTGAAGGTTAGCTGTAAAAATCTCCGCATAGTAGAAAAGGGCATCACCAGTTTGTTCAAGCACATCTGCAGGCTCTGTTCTATGAAACAAGTGACATTTATGTTGCACATAATCATAGAAAGGAGAATCGATGGGGGGAACGTAACAAGCTACAAGAAAAACGTCACTGACACTTCCAAGGAGGGATTTATCTAATTTTAGAACAAGAACGTGGTCGTATGAAACCTCAACACGCGATACAAATGTTTCATATTCTTTACGTATCAAAGTGATAATACCACCACTGCTTCTACCTCGACAAGAAAGTTTCACAGCAGAAGAGGAAAAACATGAAAAAGCTGACCAGCAATCTGGAGGGGAAAACAAACTGTTGAGAAAAGTTTCAAACAAACACACAAAGTCAAACTTATTAACGTAATTTAAGAAATTGGTCGGAAAAATGTGTTCCCAAAGCCGTCAATATTCCAGGACAAGAAAGAAAGTGAAGGGCTTACAGTACGTTGGACCGTGTTCAAACCTGGGGCTTGGCCGACACATCATGCCTGGTTCGGTTTTGCTGAAACTGCATTGTTGGGGAAGCTGGGTGGGCGCCTTCGTTTCGGGGGTCGGGGTGTCGCGTGTTGGTGGCTTGAGGACGGCCCACTAGTGGTCGCACTGTTGCCACGAACAGGTGTCCTGCTTCCGAGGTTAAGATTTCCGACTGACCCCCCTCTTGGATGACTGGAGGCTCCGTTGTGGTGGCGTGTGTTGTCGGTGCTGCCGTTGCCGGAACGTTGCTGCAGAGGGCCCGCGACTACCAAGCTTGTTACTCTTGTAGTAAGCATGTAGTCCTTTCTCACGTTGCTTTCTGATCTGTTCCGACTGTCTCGTTGTTAAGTTGCTTGCAACTTGAATTCCCTTTTGCTTTAGCACCATACGTCCCTTCATCAAGACGTCCATATTTGTCTCGCCACGCAAGAATTTGACAATCATTGGGCAGAATTGGAAATGAAATGAGGCAGGGAACAGTAAACAATAAACAAGTGGGGTAGTCTTTGCTCCCATAAGGAAACCTAACACAGAGTTACTTTTATTCAAGACTGGCACAGCCTTTAAACTTGAATAAAGTCAGACAAATACAAAGACGAACAATCTAATAGTAGGGGAAAACAAGCGCAGGCCAACAACTAAATTGTCTTCATAGTAATGACTTGGCAAAACTTTGAATTTAAGGAGGGCAGGAGGTTGAAGATGTAAAAAAAACTGGGAACATGAAATAATAAAATATGAAAACTCTTCACTGGCTGCATAAGGGAACCATCACAATCCCTTTTAAAGGCATATATATTTGTATTGCCTGCTCCGAGGCCTTTCGTCCGCTGGGTCGGAAACTCATCAGGAGAGACACGGCTGGCTGTATCTACCCTCCTGGCGTCAAATAGAGACACACCACAGTCCATAATACCATGGTGTTCTCACCACCAAGGGTGCAAAAAAGAATCCAATAGCACCCCCAAAGCAGCCAGCGAAGAGTAGTAAAAGAAACCAAACGAAAGTGTGGGAGGAAAAAAGTTGCTGAAAAACTACAGATATTATGCAAATAGTATAAAATGTAGGGGGCAATCTTTGAGCCTACGCTTGAGGATCCACCCAAAGATGCAAGGGAGATCAAAAGACAAACACATAGACAGACAGAAACAAATACAAGTAACCTCGATTTAATCAAACGAAATTGGAAATGAAATGAGGCAGGGAACAGTAAACAATAAACAGTAAACAAGTGGGGTAGTCTTTGCTGCCATAAGGAACCTAACACAGAGTAAGTTTTATTCAAGACTGGCACAGCCTTTAAACTTGAATAAAGTCAGACAAATACAAAGACGAACAATCTAATAGTGGGGGAAAACAAGCGCAGGCCAACAACTAAATTGTCTTCATAGTAATGACTTGGCAAAACTTGAATTTAAGGAGGGCAGAGGGGGGGGGGGGCAGGAGGTTGAAGATGTAAAAACTGGGAACATGAAATTAATAAAATATGAAAACTCTTCACTGGCCGCATAAGGGAACCATCACAATCCCTTTTAAAGGCAGATATATTTGTATTGCCTGCTCCGAGGCCTTTCGTCCGCTGGGTCGGAAACTCATCAGGGAGACACGGCTGGCTGTATCTACCCTCCTGGCGTCAAATAGAGACCCACCCACAGTCCATAATACCATGGTGTTCTCACCACCAAGGGTGCAAAAAAGAATCCAATAGCACCCCCAAAGCAGCCAGCGAGAACACCATGGTATTATGGACTGTGGTGTGTCTCTATTGACGCCAGGAGGGTAGATACAGCCAGCCGTGTCTCCCTGATGAGTTTCCGACCCAGCGGACGAAAGGCCTCGGAGCAGGCAATACAAATATATCTGCCTTTAAAAGGGATTGTGATGGTTCCCTTATGCGGCCAGTGAAGAGTTTTCATATTTTATTTAATTTCATGTTCCCAGTTTTTACATCTTCAACCTCCTGCCCTCCCCCCCTCTGCCCTCCTTAAATTCAAAGTTTTGCCAAGTCATTACTATGAAGACAATTTAGTTGTTGGCCTGCGCTTGTTTTCCCCCACTATTAGATTGTTCGTCTTTGTATTTGTCTGACTTTATTCAAGTTTAAAGGCTGTGCCAGTCTTGAATAAAACTTACTCTGTGTTAGGTTTCCTTATGGGAGCAAAGACTACCCCACTTGTTTACTGTTTAATCATTGGGCAGGGTTTGGGGTTAGGATTACGGCTGGCAGTCATTGACGCAAAGTTTGGTTTTTGACCCACTCTGTGAGCGCGCACAATGTCATCCACTGACCATGTTTTTCCTGGCACAGTATCCTTCAAAGATTCCACCACTTTGGTGGCACATGACTCAAAAGTTTCACCAGGAGTTTCAACAAGGCTGAAAAAACGAAGGTTGTCCCGGCGCGAAAAGGCTTCTAACTTATCCAGTTCGTCATCGCACCGTTTCCGTAGGTCCGTCAGATCTTCTTGCAGATCTTCGACAGACTCTGCCGTATCCTCCTGTTTCTCAGCCAGCTGCTCACAGGTTTTCTCCAGACGGGTGATGCGGTCCTTCAAGTCTGCAATGTCACAGGCAATGGCTTGCACCAACGACAACACAGAGTTCATGTCAGCACGCAGAGCGCCAAGCTGTGACGACAATTGTTGTCTGTTGATCGAGGATACGCTGGATGTCGGTCAGAGTGAGGGGCGAGGGTGATGTATCCTCCTGATCAGATACACCAGTAACAGCAACTTCTTCAGATACAGAGGAAGGGGACGACATGGTAGTCGTAGCTGTGTGCCACCACTCAGTTGGAATGCAGGTAAACAGTTACTACCGCCATCACGTGGCACGTGCAGTTCAGGTAAACACCTTTGCCTCACGCCACCACAGCAGCCAGCAATGGAGAAAAATAAACTACAGGTAAAAGGGAGAAAAAACTTGAAGTCACTCAGAGACAAAACTTGTGCCATTCGATTCACCGAAGCCTCACAAAGACGATGGTAATAACTATATATTTTTTTATTTATTTGCTCTTTGCCGAAAATAATTGGAAATTTTGACTAATGCTGCCGCTATTCCTCAAAGAATGGTGTTGCCAGTTTCGTGAGCTTAAACTCACTCACACGAGGACACACGAGGATGAGAGAGAGAGAGAGAGAGAGAGGAGAGAGAGAGAGAGAGAGAGAGAGAGAGAGAACACAGAGAGAGAGAGAGAGAGAGAGAGAGAGAGAGAGAGAGAGAGAAACACATTCACAGAGAGAGAGAGAGAGAGAGAGAGAGAGAGAGAGGAG